>SNQJ01S0142654.1:4785-29396 GCA_010110895.2 Picea sitchensis
AGATTAATAATTCCTATGAATATTGGTAACTTAATAATACATATCAGTTATTGTATCCAGGATTAAGAAGATTAAGAAGATATTTATGCTAATGATGACTATGGTCAATCCTCAAGACTTGTAATATTAAATAACATTTAATACTGTTGTTCTAATATTAATAATTCCATAATTTGGAAGAATTAAGAATATATTGAGTAGTAAGGGTGGAATTTTTTCCCTAAGTGATTAAGGGTTCTTAATCAACTTGATCTTTTGTTTAAATTTTAGAGTCATTAATTTGAATAGTAATATTGCATTATGTGAAGTCAGTGATATAAAAGAAGACTGGATACTTTGTGATGATATAATGCAAATCTTGAGATTAGTAATAAGTGTTTGTTATTTTGCTTTACATCATTATGACCACGGTAGATAGTGAAAGCGTTTGATTAACATTAAATTATCGATAAGTTTCTCCTGGCATAATGGGATTTACTTTGTGTATTGCTTCACAATTAATTAATAATATTGTTTATAAGGGAACAATGGTATAGTGTCTTCAATTTTTATTTTATCTCACTTAATTATTAATAATGGAGTATTACAATATTCTACTTAACTTAATTAATCAATAGTAATGGTTGTGTTGTTTGGTAAGGTTGTATTGACTTATTACAATTGCTATTTTTATAGTTGTCATTACTCATAAATTAAACTTCTATAGTTGTCATTACTCATAAATTAAAGTGGAACTTAAAGGTGATACATGATTTATTTATGTTAGAGTTATGGGTAAGATTTGATAATTGTATTTTGACCTTATTTAACAAGAATATAGTGAAGTGAATTTACTTTAGGTTACTTACCTCTTACATCTTTGTACATTAATTTCCATATCCTTCGTAAGCATTGAGGATTGTTACATTTCTGCAATTTCATGTCTTTGGTTAATGCTAAAGGTTGAATTAATATCTTGTTATAAGTATTCATTATCTTTCTAAACCCTAAGAGAGAAACATAAGTGTTTATTTCCCTCTCAAAGTTTTTATTGTCCAAGTTTGTGAAGCATTCTTTTCTAGGGTTAAAATCCTAAGGCCCAAAAGTGCTTGCAATTTAGGGTTTTAACCTTAGTCTTTGATCCTTGACCTAAGTGAAGCTAGAGAAAGTGAAAAATGACACCCAAGGCCCAAGTGTGTTTGAATCCATGCACCTTCTTCCTCAAAGTCTAAAACCTAAGGCCCAAGTGTGTATGCACCTTAAGGTTTAGATGTAATGTACCCCAAATTTCCCAAATAATTTATTTTTTTTGTTAGGGAACATTAAAATTTATTGATTCTTCAACATTGATTATGACGTAGAGATAATTCATAAATTACATCTTTATTCATTTATCATATGCATAGCAAAGTTACAGTCATTATTGGATTAAGAGAATACACTTAAATTTGTGACCACGACTATCATAGTCCTTAGAATAAACATACTATCCATAATGTAGCATGTAATGGACTATCATTAATCATCTATCATCCACTTCTACATAGTTCTCCTAGTTCCGATTAAAAATGTATTGTGACATCCCCAAAAATAAAGTTTTTTTGAAATCTAAAAATTTGTTGGAAAATTATTTCGTTTTTAGTAAATTCAAATTTGGAATTTTTTTTCCATTTATGGCAATTCCGAATTTCGAATTTGATAATTGTAATAAATTATTATGACTATTGAGAAAAGATCTAATTTGACCCCAACTAACTATTTTACTATGACACTTGTATGAAAACATAATATTTTTTATTGATTGCAGGAGGACAAATGGAACAACCATGTTAAAAATCAGTTGACCATGAATCCATGAGTGGGGAGCATGTTGGAACTACCTATGGGCTGATTGTTACAAGTGGCAAATCAGATATTTGTCCATTGGCAGCCCCTAAAAATCAGGGATTTAGAAAGCTGCCAAAATTCCCAAGAGAGGGAAAAAGACCTAGGCAAAAATATGCTATGGATAAATAGCATATGTGAGGAGGCAGGACGCTGCCAAGTATGCTGGGAAATAATATTCCTGGTCACTTGTTGTTATGAACACTACTTGCTAAGTGTGAGGAAAGGAGAAGATTACTGACAGAGGAAGACATTGCTGAAGAGGAAATTCCAAGTTTGCCTGATTCAAATAAGTTATTCTACTCTATCTTTGGTTAAATGTTATGATCACTCATAGATCTGCGTTTTATTTATGTCTATGAATGAACCTTGGTCGAATGTTGTTGTGATTAGAGACTGACCCAATACCTCCTATTCATCAATTAGGAATGGATTATTTCTGCTAGAACATAATGCTAAGTAAATTCTAGTGTCATTGGATGTATTAACGGGAAGAACTATTCCTATAGAATTTCATTACTCTTGTAATAGGATAACCTCTGGGACGAAATGCCAGATGCTTAAAGTTTGGCGAATCTGAAATTTAGGAAAGTCTCGAACCCTTTTTATATATTATATAAGATGCTAAAATCGAAATTTCTAAACCCTATTAACAAATAAGGATTGTATCTAACATTTCTATTGTTCTAAAAGAAAAAATACAAGGACTCATACTGTCGGACCATTCTTATAGAGAACATGGGGAAATTCAAGTAAATCTTTCATATTCTGAACTGTAAATAATGATCATAGTATATATCAGCTCATGTAATAATACCCAAAGTATATATATCAGGTCGAGCACTTCACAAACCAAGTATTATTAATTTTTCTATACAAGTAAGAGGAATCCTTCATGGAGATATATGTATATAATCATACTTAATGTGTTTAAAGTTCCAAAATCAAAACAACAGTACATAGTCTGCACCTAGCCACGATAGGAAGCATTTTTATGAGGCATTAAAATAATGGAAGTCCCTTCCATTTATTTTCGACAAACCAATTACAGAGATAAAGTCATTTGTCTGACTATAAGATCTGGAAAATGTAATCTTAGGCTAAACATTGTCATTGCTTAATCTTAACAAAGCCCTATCTTGGAAACCAAATACCTTTTATGGGTTCCAAAGCCCTCATAAAGCTGGGAATCTCGGAGGGGAAGAGACCCTTCAAGAAAATGTAGAGATTAAAATTAATAACCACGTAAAAATTTACAATCAAAAAGATCATTGAGAAACGCACAACAGAGTCCATAAAAGAAGGAAGAGAAATAAATTTTCCATAGAGATAATTAAGATTCTGTACTTAACTCGAGGGATGGAGGTCGCCTTTCCTTTCGTGACACTATTGGAGCTCTGTCTGGTGGCTCAAAAGAGGGAGATGGGACGATAGAGTCCTAATAGGTACCCTTGCATACAACAGGGCCCCACCCTTAGATAATAATCAAAATCTTTCTCTCGAAGAAATGCGATTTATAAACTAATTCAGAGATTAAATCTTGCTCTTGAAGAAATGTGATTTATAAAATAATTCAGAGACTTACTCAACTAGATCCTGAAATCATTGTGGTGCAACATGGAATCTTATTGACCTAAGGAATATTACTGTTCAAATGTCTTTTGGCGAAACAAAAACATTTTCTCAAAATTAAGACATAACTATTCTCTCTGTTAATTTATGCCCACAGATAGAATCAATATGCTGGAAAGGAAATGAATGCTGGAAATTTAACCACAGATTGTAATTCATGACACATAGACAACCTCTTTTCTTCCTTTTTCAAAACTTATTTGGCAGATAGAATCCACCTTGTATGGAGGCCAATATTTTTGTTTACGCCAAAAAAAAGGGTATAGAATCTAGAAACAGAATAATAGACATAGGGTCGTGACAGGACTCTAGAGTGATGGGTTTTCGAGGGAGACATTATTCTATAAATAAAATACCTAACACAGTATAGGAAAAGAATTTGGAACTACCAACGGAGAAGACATCTCGAGTCGCGACTTCTCCTAAGTAGGATCTAGGTATGGATATAGAAATGTTTGTAGCTTTTCCATTCCAAATAATAGAACCCCGAAGAAAAGTGTTTTACCACAAGTGTTTTACCTTTCCTGACTGATGTAAGAAGAACTAGCCAAGAACAAAGACCTCTTTCGTTCTATAATACCTCCATTATTCCAGGTTAATAAGACAGACTTGGTAACTAGTGGACAATTAGAGGAATTCCATAGGGAATCGTACCCTAACTAAACCGACCGAAAACATGGGGAAAACTATTCCAAGTCTGCAAAATCTTAGATGGGAACCTCATAGAACAACGAAGACTATCAAAACTTCATTAAATCTTTTAGCCAGTAGTTTCCTAAACAACCATAATACACAGGCGTTATAACAGGGTTCAAATAAGCTTAAGAGCGAGGTGGATAGATGACTCCCTCCCACACAAAGCAAGTAACTCCATTGATGCCTGAGTCTAACGCCAAAAGAGGTAACAATATCATGGGCAATAGGGGATTACCGCCAAGTCATACAACCCAAGAGAACGTTGAATGCTAACCATGAGAGTACATGTCCTGGTTTAATGAGAGAGACAGTGTGAAGTACCATAACCACATGATTAGGGAAAGGTGGAAAAAAATTTATGGGCACGCAAGTCGAACCGGAGGCTGAGGAAAGGTGTTGCAAAGAAATTTTAATGTAACAGTGAGGACCCTATTTAATACACAACTTTTTCTCCTTTATTTCACATCACTAGTTAATGAATGAGGACGACGGCCAGTGGAGGATTTGGTTTAATCCTTGTATGTGCTTCTTTCCATTTAATGCTAAGTTGACGGACTAGAAAGTCCATCCGAAACTAGTCACTCCAACTTCGTTTTCAATTTAGGAAAGAATAGTGTGTACCTTTGCAAAAACCCTAACTACCTAACGCTAGTTCTATGCGTACCTCACAACGACTACACATATACAAAGACACTCCACACTTACGGAACTAGATTGTTCGCTCTAACTCCTAATCATTATACGTTACACTCAAAGAAGAGTAGAGATTGTATCAAACCCGCTCAGAATAGGAATCGAGACCTAAAGATGTTACGAAGTAGCCACTAAAGTTTTGTGTAAGTAGCCCAACAGACTTGTACAAGTCCCATAGTTGCGCTAGACAAGGTCAAAGGATACCCTTCGAAGTATGATTATGGTACACAACAAGAATATTATATATGAAGGTATGTGAATTAATTCTAACAGTCTTAAGCCCAAACCCCCTTTTCAATGATGTAGTAAGGCCTTAAATGCATCATATTATGTTTAAGGGTGACATAATAAACAACTAGGCTTTTATCAAAGCACTATACAATTGTGGTATGGGTTTGTTATAAGCACGGTAAAACTATTTTTTTTTTTTTTTGGAATTTTGGGAAACATCACATATGGTATCAGAGAAAAAGGTTCCAACACTAGACCTGAATAGGGCCACATTAGTTTCTTAGAACATATTTCGATCTATGCAAAACTAATAGAACTTTTTGTTACAAACATAAAAAATTTATGTTTTGTGTGAATTATGGCAGCTCAGGATGATGCAGAACTCAGAATGGAAGGAAATCTAGAACAGGGACCTCATGGAGATCCAAGAAAAAATAGTGACTGAAGCTCTCCTACGGAAGTACTGGAAACAATGAGAAATCTTAGTGTTGAGCTGCAGGTTTTCAAAGGAGACAATGAGAAATTGAAGAAAGCACAACAGGAACAGGAAGAGATAAATGAAGTCCTTCTGCGCAGTATAGTGACCAAGAAAATCCCAAAGGATGATAACCATGACGAAGAGGTCATCAAAAGGGCCTCCAAGAAATCTGGGCTGGAAATAGAAAAAGGAGACAATTCGTCTAAAGGAACACCTTCAGCTGAACGAAAAATTAAAATAGACAGAAAAAGAAAACAAGTAGACCACCTTGAAGGAGAGTTTAGAAATATTAAACTAGCTACCTTTGATAGAGAATCTAGGACAGGAGACGAAGTTGAGGCATGGTTGTTGGACATCAAAAAATACTTCAAGATCTACAACTATTCCAATAATATGAAGGTCAAAATGGCCATCTACAATCTGAAAGGGAAGGCCAACATTTGGTGGTAAGAAATGAAATTGGCCAAGGGCCTAAAGGAGAAATATTTGGAATGGTCTCACTTTAAGAAGTATTTCAAGAAACAATACCTTTCTGAAAGCTATTATCAAAGGAAAATGAAAGAATTTTACGAGTTATGACTTGGACAGATGATGATGGAGGACCTTATAAATAAATTTATGGAACTACTATGGTTTGTACCATACATCTGGGAGGATAAGGTAAAAATCCAGCGATTCTTAAGCTATTTACCATAGTCCTATAGGGACAGAATTGAGTTTGACAACCCCAAATCCTTGAGTGAAGTATTCAAGAAAGAACGAATGTGATATGACCAGTATAAACATTGGGTAGAGTTTCCCAAAGCCTGGAAGGATAAGAAACAAGATCAAATGAACCAATGGAAGAAGAGATACCAACTAGCTCCTTATTGGAATGCAGAAAAAAGATTTCCGAGAAAGGATTTTCACTCCAATCATCCGAATATGCAAGGCAGCGGTAAACTGGTAAATATGGGAATGAAGAAGTTTGGGGACAGCTCCCGCGATCCATTAAAGTGTTGGAAATGTGGAGAACCTCATCTAAGGAGGAACTGTCCACGTTTAATTTCAGCCAACAGAACTGTTGTTCATAATTTGCAGGAAGCCTCGATGGTGGGTGACATGGGCAGAAGCCTGCATTGGATAAATGCAGCCATAGATGGCTAGCAAGCTGACCACCAGTCCTCTATGGTAGAGATCGAACGTAAAATCAATAACTCTCGAATTCCTGTTTTAATTGACCTTGGAGCTACGTTAAGTTATATTACTCCTCATGTAGTAGAGTCAAACAAACTTAAGAAACTGAAGCACGCAAAATCATGGCTGGTACAACTAGCAACATGAACTAGAAGGAAAGTAGTTGAATTTATTTATGATTTTGAGTTCAGCTTATATGGTCCAAATATAAGAACAAATCTAAACATCCTACCACTAGGATCTTATGATATGATTATTCGGATGGATTGGTTGGAATAGCACAAAGCAGTACTAGATTGTTATACAAGGTTACTTAACTATAAAGACAATTTTGGTACTACTAGAACAACCCAAAGTATACCAAAACTTGTATCAGTCAGACAAGTTTCAATGATGAATCTCAAGAAATGTATGAGAAAGGGATGTCAAGTTTATGCTATCCAAGTAACGAATCTGTTAGGAAAAGAAGATAAGCCAAAGTTAGAAGACTTTGCTTTCCTATGTGAATTTAGAGACATGTTGATGGATGAGATACCAGAATTACCTCCTAGAAGGGAAATAGACTTCTCCATAGACTTACTACCTGGTTCAACCCCTATCTCAAAAGCACCTTACCGAATGAGTCTATGAGAACTGATAGAATTAAAAATACAATTACAGGAATTGTTAGACAAAGAGTATATCAGACCGAGTGTTTCACCATGGGGGGCACTAGTCCTCTTTATGAAAAATAAAGATGGTACTCTAAGACTATGTATTGATTATAGACAACTAAACAAAATGACCATTAAGAACAAATACTCCTTACCAAGGATAAATGATCTGTTCGATCAAGTAGGTGGGGCCAAGATCTTTTCAAAGTTGGATTTACGATCCGGTTATCATCAAGTTAGGATAAAAGATGAGGACATAAACAAAACAACTTTTCAAACAAGATATGGACACTACAAATTTGTAGTCATACCTTTCGGACTCACTAATACACCAGCCATGTTTATGTGTGTGATGAACAATATTTTAAGTCAGTACTTAGACAAGTTAGTAGTAGTATTTATCGATGATATTTCGATCTATTCTAAAACAGAGGAAGAACATTATGAACACTTAAGAATAGTTCTGCAAATGTTGAGGAAACACAAACTCTACGCCAAATTTGAAAAGTGTGACTTTTATCAAAACGAAACACAATATCTAAGACTTGTAATTTTAGCAGAAGGCATTCTCGTAGACCCGGAGAAGATAAAAGCCATTATGGAATGGTGGGTACCTAAGGATGTAGCGGATATCCAGTCATTCATGGGAATCACCATATATTGTCCCAGATTTATAGAAGGGTTTTCCAAGATAGCCTACCCTATCACGTCATTACAAGAGAAAGGGAGATCAAGTTTATCTAGTCAGAGAAGTGTTAAGAGAGTTTCAAAAAGCTGAAGGAATTATTGACAATTGCACCCATATTGAAGGTAACAGACCCAGATAAAGACTTCACCATATGTGTTGATGAAAGTAAAAAAGGACTAGGTGGTTCCCTAACTCAGGCACGACACGTTATTTGTTATGAGTCCCAGAAATTAAAAGAATATGAGCAAAATTATGTCACTTGTGACTTAGAATTGGCAGCAGTAATACACGTCTTAAAAATGTGGCGACACTAGATAATGGGTAGAAAATTTCTACTATTGACAGATAATAGCAGGGTAAAATATTTGTTTAGCCAACCAGATCTTAATGCAAGACAAGCAAGATGGCTAGCCTTCTTGAGAGAATTTGACTTCGAGGTCAGACATATCAAGGGTAAGGAAAATAAAGTAGCAGACACTTTAAGAAGAAGAGTCCATGGGTTATTTGAGATAAATATCAGCAGGGCAGCAAGTGATCTGGAACAAGGAATAAGGACGACAGGTATTAACGATGAAAATTACACTAAGATCATGGCAGAATTACAAAACAATACTGCAAACTCAGATAAACCAGATCTAAGTATTGACAAGAAGGGACTATTACAATTTAAAAACAAACTTTCCATACCAGATTCAATAGAGTTAAAATTAATAATCCTGGACGAAGTGCATAAGAAACCATATTCTGGCCATCCAAGATACTAGAAAACAATAACAACACTTACAAAACTATTTTACTGGCCTAATATGAAGGGATAAACTGTAGAAGACTTGGCTAGGTGCCAATATTGTCAGCAGGTCAAGGACGAGCACGAGCATCCAACCGACCTATTACAACCATTACCAGTAGCAGAATGGAATTGGGAGACCATATCGCTGGACTTTATAACAGGTTTGCCTAAAACTCAGAAACAAAATGATTCTATCATGGTTGTAATCGATAAACTCAGTAAGTCTACACACTTTGATCCTGTAAAGTCTACTTTTAAATCTATAAACATTGTTGAAATATTCATGAAAGAAATTTTTAGACTGCATGGTATTCCTAAAATGGTGATTTCAGATAGAGACGTAAAATTCACATCTGCTTTTTGGAAGGAATTGTTTGGAGGGATAAATACTAATTTGAATTTCAATATGATTTATCATCCACAAATGGATGGATAGACCGAAAGGACAAACAAAATCGTAGAGGATATGCTCTGCATGTACGTAAGAACAAAACCGAACAAGTGGGAAGACTATCTACACTTGGTAGAATTTTCATATAACAATGGGTACCAAACTTCGTCTAAGTTAAGCCCTTTCAAGGTACTCTATGATAGAAAGTGTATGACTCCAATTAGATGGGATAACCAGGTTGACAAACTCATGGTTGGACCAGAGATACTCCAAGAAATGGATAACACAGTAAGGAAGGTACAACAAAACTTAAAAGAAGCACAGGACAGACAGAAGAGCTATGTATCAGAAAAGAAGACACTTGGAATTTCAAGTGGGAGACCATGTTTATTTGAAGGTCAAAGCCCAAAAAAATTCGTTGAAGTTAGGGAACTGTGCCAAGATGACACCCAGGTTTTGTGGGCCCTTCGAGATACTAACTCGAATTGGACTCGTAACATAGCAACTCGCACTCCCATCTAATCTAAAAATTCATAATGTATATCATGTTTATTTGTTGAAAAAGTATGTTCATGACCCTACTCATATGATTGATTGGAACTTGGTGTAGGTGGAACCCCTGTGTATTCTAGACTAGAAATAAATAACACCTTGGAACAGAGTCGTCACTCACGTAAAGGTGCAATGGAAGCACTTTACTCCTGAGGAGGCCACTTGGGAGTTGGAGGAAGATTTGCAGATATCTCATCCAATCCTATTCCAAGAAAGGGATGAAGACTGAGGACAGTGTTTTATTGAAGGGGGAAAGGATGTGACATCCCAAAAAATAAAGTATTTTTGAAATCTAAAATTTTGTTGGAAAATTATTCCGTTTTTAGTAAATTTGAATTTGGAAAACTTTTGCCATTTATGGAAATTCTGAATTTCGAATTTGATAATTGTAATAAATTATTATGACAGTTGGGAAGAGATTTGATTTCAACCCAACTAACTATTTGACTATGACACTTGTATGAAAACATAATATTTTATATTGATTGCAGGAGGACAAATGGAACAACCATGTTAAAAATTAGCTGACAATGACTCCATGAGTGGGGAACATGTTGGAATTACCTCTGGGTTGATTGTTACAAGTGGAAAATCAGATATTTGGCCATTGGCCACCCTGAAAATCAGGGATTTAGAAAGTTGCGAAAATTCCGAAGAGAGGGAAAAAGACCTAGGCAAAAATATGGTCTGGATAAATAGCATATGTGAGGAGGCAGGACGCTGCCAAGTATGATGGGAAATAATATTCCTGGTCACTTGATGTTATGAACACTACTTGTTGAGTGTGAGGCAAGGAGAATATTACTAATAGAGGAAGACATTGTTGAAGAGGAAATTCCAAGTTTTCCCTCATGGATTCATGGTCAAGCTAGGGGGTGAATAGGACAAGGGATTTTGCTACCCTATTCTACGGTTGGCAGGAACGTAGTTGTTCCCTTTGTCTTCACGCAAATTGATTCAGATAAGTTATTCTACTCTGTCCTTGGTTAAATATTATGATCACTCATAGATATTCATTTTATTTATTTCTATGAATGAAGCTCTGTCAAACGTTGTTGTGATTAGAGACTGACCCAATACCTCTTATTCATCAATTAGGAATGGATTATTTCTACTGGAACATAATGCTGAGTAAATTCTAGTGTCATTGGATGTATTAACGAGAAGAACTATTCCTGCAGAATTTCATTACTCTTGTAATAGGATAACCTCTAAGCTAAATCACACTTTTAATTAATTATGTTCAGTAGACAAATCCTATGCATGATGCGATCGGGATCAAGTATACCACTATCTATGAATACCTATATTTTTGTAGGTAGTTATAGTATACCTATGAGTCTCAACTCATGTACTAGTAAGTTCAAAAGAAAAATAAATACCCCCTGTATGATAGGTTTTTTCATAAAGATGCATACATGAAAATATACCTATATATATATATATATATATATGCTATTTTTGGGAATCTATACAACAATTCTGAAGTTGACTATTTAAAAAAAAAAAAGTTAATATTATATATGTCTTTCCATGTATGATATGAATCATATGCTGACCAACAGTATGCATTAACCACATGCAAACGAAATGCTAGATGCATAAAGTTTGGAGAATCTGAAATTTAGGAAAGTCTAGAACCCTTTTTATATATTATATAAGATGCTAATATCGAAATTTCCAAACCCTACTAACAAATAATGACTATATCTAACATTTCTATTGCTCTAAAGGAAAAAATCCAATGACTCATACTGTTGGCCCATTCTTATAGAGAACATGGGGAAATTAAAGTAAATCTTTCATATTCTAAACTGTAAATAATGATCATAGTATATATCAGGTCGGGACTGTAATAATACCCAAAGTATATATATCAGGTCGATCACTTTGCAAAACAAGTATTATTATTTTTGTTATACAAGTAAGAGGAATCCTTCAATGAGAGATATGTATATAATCATACTTGATCTATTTAAAGTTCCAAAATCATTAAAGTTCCAAAATCAAAACAACAGTACATAGTCTGCACCCAACCATGATAGGAACATTTTTTTATCAGGTGTTAAAATAATGGAAGTCCCTTCGATTTATTTATTACAAACCAATTACAGAGATAAAGTAATTCATCTGACTATAAGATTCGGAAAATCTAATCCTTGGTAAAAATTACCGTCGCCTGATCTTAACAAAGCCCTATCTTGGAAACCGAATACCTTTTATGAGTTCCAAAGCCCTCGTAAAGATGGAAATCTTGGAGGGGAAGAGACCGTACAAGAAAACATAGAGATTAAAATTAATAACCACATAAAAATTTTCAATCAAGAAGATCATTGAAAAACGCACAACATATTCCATAACAGAAGGAAGAGAAATAAAGTTGCCATAGAGATAATTAAAAGTCTGTACTTAACTCGACAGATGGAGGTCTCCTTTCATTTTGCGGCACTGTTGAACCTCTATCTAGTGGCTCAAAAGGGGGATATGGGACGATAGAGTCCTGATGGGTACCCTTGCATACAACAGGGCCCCACCCTTAGATAATAATCGAAATATTTCTCTCAAAGAAATGCAATTTATAAACTAATTCAGAGACTAAATCTTGCTCTCGAATAAATGTGATTTATAAACTAATTCAGAGACTTACTAAACTAGATCCTGAAAGCATCGCGGTGCAACATGAAATCTCATTGACCTAAGGAATATTACTTTTTGAATGTGATGCAGGAGCATCTCTCCACGTCATCCAGCTAGCCAACCAGCCACACCAAGGAATTCAAATCGCACGCTAAAAGAGAGGTGCAACCTCATCTAAATTTGAATTCAATGTAATTTAAATGATTAGGCTATTGAGACAGGAAGTCGTGCCTTTGAGCAGGCGTAGAGTATATCAGACTTAAATGTTTGTATGGCTGAGATCTACGTCCGATTTTGGACGATACAGCCCATTCAATGTAATTGAATAGGGTAGGTGAATCTGGAGGGAAGCGCTCAAGGAGCCCCCTCAGATAAAAGAGATTTCCAGATCTCATTTTGAGTTAGATGAGCATAGGTTGAGTTGTAGAGCCATAGAGAGAGAGAGAGAGAGAGAGAGAGAGAGAGAGGAGTTAGATGAGTAGAAGAAGAGAAGAGCTAGAGAGAGCTCGAGAATACCTTGTAATTACAGGCATTTTCCATTTTAATATAAACAGAAGCAGTTTTTCCTGCATGAATTCTGTATTATGTGGATGTCTGTGTGTGTTCCATTGTATGTTGTAGATGTATGTTATGTTAATATATTTTTCAGGTTTTTTTTTATTTCAGACTTGAGAGGTTCTTTGTGGTTTCACGCCAGGAGGGTGTGACAGAGTGCTGCGGACTCTGAATACCAGTGCATTGAAGCACTTCTAAACTCTGCGGAGTCAGATGAAGACATGCTGCAGCATAGAATCTGAAATCATCAACTTGGGGGGAAGACCTCAAGGTTGTTGAATACCTTGGAGGCAAGGATGTGTATGAGAGACATAGTTGCAGATAGAATTCTGCTGTGAATTTTGTAAAGGCTCTGCCAAGTGCGCATTGAGCATATGCACAGTGGTGCTGAGGGAGGAAATCTGCTGAGGGTTTGGAAGAAACATAATCGCTGAGGATTCTGAGAGCTCTTCCAGGAGGGCATTGAGAAAGTGCAGAGGTGTGCAAGAGGACAGAACTACTGAACATTCTGCGAGAAGATACTCTGCCAGTTGGGCATTTGAGTCGGTGTGTAGATAGGCGTAGGAAGAGAAGATAACTCTTTGAGTTCTAGAGATGGAGGAAGTATCCACTGAAGGATCTTCACTAGGTTATTGAATACCCAGAAGTAATCAGCAAGAGGTTGCTGGAGTGAAGGACAACCGGGAGGGTGTCATATTTCTCCATCTGTGGGAGAAAGGAAGAAAGACAAAAGAAATCCCTTAGAGGTCTGAGTACTTGCATAAGCTCATAAGAGATAGCACCTTTGTGCACGCAAATACTCTATAGAACCGCAGACAGCGAAATCCCTTGAGGATTCGAAGGAAGCAAAGCTCAGGAGAGATAGCGTTTTTATGCGTGCAGTCGAGAAATCATAGTTGGGGATTTCGTGGAGACGAACCCAAGGTCGAGGCCTTGAGTAAATTTGAATTTTATCCCAAGTCTCGGAAGAATGAGTGCATGAGTTTAGGAGAGCACAACAGCCGTCAGATTGGTTGAAGGAAGAAATCTAGACCGTTGAAATTTTACGTCCAGGAGGGACTCAGGAGAAGCACACAGCGGGAGAGATCGATAGTCATTGGATCTCATTCAGGAATCCCGTCAGTCGTTGGATCAGGAGAAGATGCACAGAGTTTAGACTCTGGAGGAGCGCACAAGAAGGACGGATCTGGGCCGTCAGATCTTGAGTAGATTACCCATCAGCCATCGGATTGGACAGGAGTTACCCGAGGGTGTAGCCATCAGGATAGCAGTCATCAGGAAATCGGGAGTCACGAGGTGGAGAAAATCGAGACACTTCAAGTCTCGAAATGCCGGGAAGATCTAGACCATCCATTGGTGGAGACACGTGGCAGAGATTGAGTGCTCGTCGGTATTTTGGCACGTCGGGAAATCGGCATTCCCATGGACAAGAGATTTTGGAAGTCTATAGTGAAAACCCCGACACAAATATGAGCCGTCCTTTCAGGGGGGACAGGTGTCAGAAATCTGCAAAGAGTCGGGATATCCGGCATCGGGAAATCGGAGTTCCTAAGGTCGTGAAGTTTGGGACATCACAAGTCGCGAAACCCTGACACGATATCTAAGCCGTCTGTTTATGGGGACATGTGGGCGAGATCGGGAGCCCATCGACATATTGGAGGTTTGGAAGGAAAGACTTCCGGAGTACCAAAATTCGTGAAAGCACGAGATTGGATCAGGACCGTCCACTTGTGGGGACGCGTGGCAGAGATCCAGGCCATCAGGAAAGTCCCGAAAAGAAGTTGTTGATCGGCATTTGAGCCATCATAATATCGGAGATCCTGAGGTCGAGGGAATTGGGACTCCATAAGTCTCGAAATAGCGAGATCAGATCTAGATCGTCCATCAGGTTGAGACACATGGTGGAGATATGAAGAGAGTCGGCAAATCAGGAGTTCTATGAGCAAGAGGTCGGGGAAATCTATAGGGAAAACCCTGATACAATCAGAGTCGTCCATCTGATTGGGATAGGTGGAAACCATCAAGAGTCATCAGTGTTTGGGCCATCGGGACTCACACAGGTAAGTGATTTTTGGGTTGGCGATTGGCGAAGTCTGAGGCTTAACCTGGACCGTCCATCCATTTAGGATGTGTGTCGGAGATCTGAAGAAAGTCGGGGATTGGCATGTCGGGGATTCCATGGACACAAAATCTCTGCATTTCAGAATCGCGAAGTCTGAAACCTCGATGAGTGGGACCCAGCTATCAGCACATCAGAGAAGGAGGACAGTGCCATTGTGAGGGGCTAGCTGTCAGCAAACTAGACAGTCGGGATTTTAGGGATCGAGAATCCCATGGACATATGCACTTTGGCATTGGAAACCCTGAAACCCCGACGAGAGGTAAGGTTGTGGTCACAGGGACAGTGGTCACATGGACCGAGGGTCTAGCCCGGAGGCTAGCTAAGCGAAGGCGCATTGGAGATCGGAGGATCGTGGATCCCGTGAGCGAAGAGTTTGTGCATTTCAATATCGCGAACCCCAAAACTCTGATAGTAGAAATCCTGACAGAAGTATATGGCTGCAGTCATATGGACTAGGGCTTAGCCAGGAGGGATAATGTGTGAAGGGCATGTCAGGAATCGAGCAATCGTGGATCCAAAGGGCATATGCATTGTGGCATTTGAGAGACTGAAACCTAGACGAAAAGAAAAGTATAAGGTTGCGTTCTTGTGAGCATGGTCGTGTGGACCAGGTGTTTAGCCAAGAGGGACTAACACATACAAAGGTGCATCGGTGATGGGGAATCGAGAGGTTAGGAATTCTCGATGGCAAGAAGTACGAAACCCTGAAGCCCGATATTCAGATTCCTATAGGGAATTTGTTCACGGTCCAGTGCAGAGGCCGAGACAGGGAAAGAGAAGACCTATGGGTCATATTTTCCCAGAGATTCCATGGAGGAATCAAAAGAGCTAATTTGTCTCACGAGAAGAAATTGAACGATCCTGAGAGCGGGAGGTACGTGCAGAGACCCTGCGGGGTATGCCTGTGTGAGCTCGCCTGCATCAAGTGGTATGAGAGCAGGAGCTTTGTTTGTATAATTCAAGTAGGGGAGAGAAGGTCAAAGAAGACAAAGCACTGGAGACTGTGTAAGGATTTTGTTTGCAGGGACACAACAGTCCGGAAGACAGTCAGGGAGACTGCAGGATGATGAAGCTGGTAGAATGCTTAGTGCAGAGTGATAACAATAGATTTTCCAAGAAGGCAAACAGGGGAAAAAACATGGCTACTCAAATTCATAGGTATGCTGGGAGGAAAGAGCTATGGAGCCAAGAAGATATAGATGAAGAGCTCGTTGATATAAAGAAATAAATATAAAATCTTGCATTGAAGATGCAGCAGAAGGCCAAGCCGAGATGGGTGTATGAATGGCCCATGAAGGAAGTTAAAAGCAAAATGGCCAGTCAAGGAGTTGATGGTCAGAAAACAACGAAGGCTGTTAACAGGACGGTTGAGGTATGTGAACCAGAGACTGGGAGAAGTCTCAATGATTTTGAGAATGAAATGGGATCAGTTGAGGATCTCAAGAACTGCCAGGAGGGCAGAGATGAAATTCCATTTTTCCAGGTGGGAAACGGGATGAGATCGCTGCGGGGTCTCACGGACTGTCATAAGGAAAGCCAAGTAATTTCACATTGCCAGATGGACAATGAAAGGAGATCGTTGCGGCATCTCGAAGACTGCCGGGAGGGCATCAGAAGCATCTCAGACTACCATGTGGGAAGAGATGAGCATTTGAGACTGTCTGAAGGTCTCATGGACTCAGGGGTGAGTTCAATTCAGCAAGGTTTGCTGATGAAGATGGGATCAGTTGATCTCATAGTCTTCCAGGAGAGAAGTGAAAGCATCCCATATTTCCAGGTGGGAAGGGATGAGCAGATGAGTTGGAATCAGCCGGAGGAGCTGACCGAGCAGATGAGACTGTCTGAGGGTCTCATAAATTCATAAATAGAGTTGGATCAACATGTGCAGCTGACATAGGAGGAGGAGTTGAGAGATATTTTGATGATTGGGGGAATTGGAGTATTCCTACCATTTTCCTAGGACGAGGCAGAAGTCTGTGTTGCAGATGATGCAACAACAACAGAAGAACAGTCACAACTGACGATGACTGTCAAAAAAGAAGAAGAATTGGAGCAGGTTTTGGAGGCTACCCAAGAAGGAAAAGAGAGTGAACATTCTGAGGAATGGCTCAATGACTTCAGCCAGGAAGCTGAGGAAGTTGTAGCATTTGATCTGACAGCAAAAGAAGTAGAAGACGATGACTAGCATTCCGAGGAATGGCTCAGTATTTTCAGCCAGGAGACTGAAAAGACTGCAATAGGGGAGGTTGTAGAAGCAGAGGAAGAAGAATCAGATAAAATTTGCTTTGATGATCTGTGGGAATAGATTGAAGCCCTGGAAGAAAGGGTGAAAGTGCAGGGCGTGCACATCCAACAAGTAAAGTTGAAAACTGATGAAGGAGGCATGGGAGATCATAATGATCTGCTCATGTGACAAAAAAATTTGCAGCTGAGGAGACTACAAAAATAGAGCCAGCCACTGGAGCAGCTGGATGAAGTAATAGAAGAGATTAGAAGGCTGATGTTGGGGTCAGCAGAGACTGCCAGCGATGAAAGGCTGAGCAGAAGAGAAGCAGTAACAATAGCGCAAAAGCAGGAGCAGTAGCAGAAGGGAGCAAATGGGAAGCTCCAGATGTTTGTTTGGGATCATGGAGGATTTCCAATAGCTGATAGGGGAAGCGCATGAGAAGGATCTCATGATTTTGCAGCTGAGGAGTTTGATGCAGGAGCATCTCTCCACATCAGCCAGCTAGCCAGCCAACCACACCAGCGAATTCAAATTGCATGCTAAAAGAGAGGCGCAACCTCATCTAAATTTGAATTCAATGTAATTTAAATGCTTAGGTTGTTGAGCCAGGAAGTCGTGCCTTTGTGGAGGCATAGAGTAGATCGGCCTTTAATGTTTGTATGGTTGAGATCTAGGTCCAATTTTGGATTAGACAACCCATTCAATGTAATTGAATAGGGTAGGTGAATCTGGAGGGAAGCGCTCAAGGAGCCCCCTTAGATAAAAGAGATTTCCAGATCTCATTTTGAGTTAGATGAGTAGAGGTTGAGTTGTAGAGCCATAGAGAGAGAGAGAGGAGTTAGATGAGTAGAAGAAGAGAAGAGCTAGAGAGAGCTCAAGAACACCTTGTAATTACAGCATTTTCCATTTTAATATAAACAAAAGCAATTTTTTCTGCATGAATTCTATATTATGTGGATGTCTGTGTGTGTTCCAATGTATTTTGTAGATGTATGTTATGTTAATATATTTTGCAGGTTGTTTTTTATTTCAGGCTTGAGAGGTTCTTTGTGGTTTCACGCTAGGAGGGTGTGATAGAGTGTTGTGGACTCCGAATACCAGTGCATTGAAGCACTTTTGAACTCTACGGAGTCAGATGAAGACGTGTTGCGGCACAGAAGATGAAATCATCAACTTAGGGGGAAGACCTCAAGGTTGTTGAATACCTTCGAGGCAAGGATGTGTATGAGAGACACAGTTGCAAACAAAATTCTACTGTGAATTCTGTAAAGGCTCTACCAAGTGGGCATTGAGCATATGCACAGTGGTGCTGAGGGAGGAACTCTGCTGAGGGTTCAGAAGAAACAAAATCATTGCAGATTCAGAGAGCTCTTCCAGGTGGTCATTGAGCAAGTGTAGAGGTGCGCAAGAGGACAAAACTGTTGAACATTCTATGAGAAGATACTATGCCAGGTGGGCATTTGAGTCGGTGTGCAGATAGGTGTAGGAAGAGAAGATAACTCTTTGAGTTCTAGAGCTAGAGGAAGTATCCACTGAAGGATCTTCACTAGGTTGCTGAATACCCAGAAGCACTCAGCAAGAGATTGTTGGAGTGAAGGAAAACCAAGAGGGCGTCATATTTCTCCATCTGTGGGGGAAAGGAAGAAAGACAAAAGAAATCCCTTAGAGGTCTGAGTACTTGCATAAGCTCAGAAGAGATAGCACCTTTGTGCGCGCGAATACTCTGCAGAAGCACAGATGTCAGAATCCCTTGAGGATTCTAAGGAAGCAAAGCTCAGGAGAGATAGCATTTTTATGTGTGCAATCGATAACTCATAGTTGGGGAGTTCCTGGAGATGAACCCAAGGTCGAGGCCTTGAGGAAATTTTAATTTTCTCCCAAGTCTGGGAAGAATGAATTTGTGAGTTTAGGAGAGCACATCTACCGTCAGATTGGTTGAAGGAAGAGATCTGGACCGTTGAAATTTTATTTCCAGAAGGGACTCAGGAAAATCACACAGAGGGAGAGATCGATAGCCGTTGGATCTCATTCAGGAATCCCGTCAGTCATTGGATCGAGAGAAGATGCGCAGAGTTTAGCCTCTGGAGGAGTGCACAAGAAGGAAGGATCTGGGCCATCAGATCTTGAGTAGATTACCCATCAGCCATCAGATTGGACAGGAGCTGCTCGAGGGTGTAGCCATCAGGATAGCAGTCATCAGGAAATCGAGAGTCACGAGGTGGAGAAAATCGAGACACTTCAAGTCTCAAAACGCCGGGAAGATCTGGACCATCCATTGGTGGAGACACGTGGCGAAGATCGAGCACCTGTCGGTATTTTGGCATGTTGGGAAATCGGCATTCCCATGGACAAGAGATCAGGGAAGTATATAGTGAAAACCCCAACACAAATCTGAGTCGTCCATTCAGGGGGGACAGGTGTTAGAAATCCATAGAGAGTCGGGATATCCGACATCAAGAAATTGAAGTTCCTGAGGTCGTGAAGTTTGGGACATCACAAGTCTCGAAACCTTGAAACGAGATCTAAGCCGTCCATTTGTGGGGATGCGTGGGAGAGATCAGGAGCCCATCAACATATAGGAGGTTTGGAAGGAAAGACTTCCGGAGTACTAGAAGTCACGAAAGCGTGAGATTGGATCAGGACCGTCTGCTTGTGGGGACGCGTGGTAGATATCCAGGCCATCAGGAATGTCCCGACAAGAAGTTGTTGATCGGCGTTTGAGCCATCGTAATATCGGAGATCCTGAGGTCAAGGTAATTGGGACTCCATAAGTCTCGAAACAGTGAGATCAGATCTGGACCGTCCATCAGGTTGAGACACGTGGCGGAGATCTGAAGAGAATCAGAAAATCGAGAGTTATGTGAGCAAGAGGTCGAGGAAATCTATAGGGAAAACCCTGATACAATCAGAGCCGTCCATCTGATTGGGACAAGTGGCAACCATCGAGAGTCATCGACGTTTGGGCCATCAGGACTCACATAGGTAAGTTCTTTTTGGGTTGCTGATTGGCGAAGTCCAAGGCTTAACCTGGACCATCCATCCATTTAGGACGCGTGTTGGAGATCCGAAGAAAGTCGGGGATCGGCATATTAGGGATTCCATGGACACGAAATCTCTGCATTTTAGAATCATGAAGTCCAAAACCCTGATGAGTGGGATCCATCTATCAGCACATCAGAGAAGGAGGACAGTGCCATCGTGAGGGGCCAGCTGTCAGCAAACTGGAGAGTTGGGATTCGAGGGATCAGGAATCCCATGGACGTATGCACTTTGGCATTGGAAACCCCAAAACCCCGACGAGAGGTAAGGTTGTGGTCATAGGGACACTCATCACATGGACCGAGGGTCTATCCCAGAGGCCAACTAAGAAAAGGCGCATCGGGGATCAGAGGATCACAGATCCCGTGAGCGAAGAGTTTGTGCATTTCAATATCGCGAACCCCGAAACTCTGATAGGAGAAATCCCGACAGAAGTATATGGATGCGGTCATACGAGAGGTGGTCATATGGACCAGGGCTTAGCCAGGAGGGCTAATGCATGAAGGGTACATCGGGAATCAAGGGATCGTAGATCCAAAGGGCATATGCATTATGGCATTTGAGAGCCCAAAACCCCGATGAAAAGAAAAGTATAAGGCTGCGGTCTTGTGAGCACGGTCGTGTAGACCAGGTGTTTAGCCAAGATGGACTAACACATACAAAGGCACATCGGTGATGGGGAATCAAGAGGTTAGGAATTCTCGACAGCAAGAAGTATGAAACCCCGAAGCCTGATATTTAGATTCTTATGGGGAATTTGTTCACGGTCCGGTGCAGAGGCTGAGACAGGGAAAGAGATGACCTGTGGGTCAGATTTTCACAGAGATTCCATGGAGGAATCAAAAGAGCTAATTCGACTCACTAGAAGAAATTAAATGATCCTAAGAGCGGGAGGTGCATGCAGAGACCCTTCCGGGTATACCTGTGCGAGCTCGCTTGCATCAGAATGTCTTTTGGTGAAAGAAAAACATTTTCTCAAAATTAAGACAGAGCTATTCTCTCTGTTAGCTTATGCCCATAGATAGAATCAATATGATGGAAAAGAAATGAATGCTGCGAATTTAACAAAATATTTTAATTCATGACTCATAGACAATCTCTTTTCTTCCTTTTTCAAAACTTATTCGACAGATAGAAGCCACCTTGTATGGAGGTCGATATTTTTGTTTACACCAAAAAAAAAAAGGGTATATAATCTAGAAATAGAATAATAGACATAGGGTCGTGATAGGAGTCTAGAGTGATGGGTTTTCTAGGGAGACCTTGCTCCACAAATAAAATACCTAACGCAGTATAGGAAAAGAATTTGTAACTATAGACCAAGAAGACATCTCCAGTCTCGGGTTCTCTTAAGTAGGATCTAGGTATAGAGATAGAAATGTCTATTGCTTTTCTGTTCCAAATGATAGAACCCCGAAGAAAAGTATTTTACCACTGTAATTTTCCTAACTGATGTAAGAAGAACTGGCCAAGAACAAAGACCTCTTTCGTTCTGTAATACCTCCATTATTCCAAGATAATAAGACAGGCCTAGTAACTAGTGGACAATTTAGAGGAATTTGGAGAACAACAAGAGAAATTTCCACATGGAATCGTACCCTAACTAAACCAACCAAAAACATGGGGAAAACTATTCCAAGTCTGCAAAATCTTAGATGGGAACCTCACAGAATAGTGAAGACCGTCAAAACTTCATTAAATCTTTTAGCCAGTAGTTACCTAAACAACCATAATACAGATACATTATAACAGGGTTCAAATAAACTTACCAGGCTAAGAGTGAGGTGGATAGACAAATCCCTCCCACAGAGAGCAAGTAACTCCATCGATGCCTGAGTCTAATGCTAGAAGCGGTAACAGTATCATGGGCAATAGGGGATTACTGCCAAGTCATACAACCCAAGAGAACATTGAATGCTTGCCATGAGAGTACATGTCCTAGTCTAATGAGAGAGACAGTGTGAAGTACCATAACCATGTGATTAGGGCAATGTGGAAAAAAATCAATGGGCACGCAAGTCGAACAGGAGGCTGAGGAAAGGTGTTGCAGAGAAATTTTAATGTAACATTCAAGACCCTATTTAATACACAACTTTTGCACCTGTATTTCACATCACCAGTTAATGAATGAGGATGAAAACTAGTGGAGGCTTTGGTTTAATCCTTGTATGTGTTCATTTCCATTTAATTCTTAGTTGACAAACTAGAAAGTCCCATCCGAAACTAGTCACTCCAACTTCTTTTTCAGTTTAGGAAAGAACATTGTGTACCTTTGCAAAAACCCTATCTACCTAACGCCAATTCTATGCATACCTCACAACGACTACGCATATACAAAGACACTCTGCACTTATGGAACTAGACTGGTTTCTCTAACTCCTAATCATTATACGTTACGCTCAAACAAGAATAGAGATTGTATCAAACCCGCTCGGAATAGGAATCACGACCTAAAGATGTCACGAAGTAGCCACTAAAGTTCCATGTAAGTAGCCCAATAGACTTGTACAAGTCCTATAGTCAAGCTAGACAAGGTTAAAGGATACCCTTCGAAGTATGATTATGGTACACAACAAGAATATTATATATGCAGGTAAGTGAATTAATTCTAACAGTCTTAAGTCCAAACCCCCTTTTCAATGATGTAGTAAGAAGTAAAATGCATCATATTATGTTTAAGGGTGAGATAATAAACAACTAGACTTTTATCAAAGCACTATACAATTGTGGTATGGGTATGTTATATGCACGGTAAAACTAAAAAAAAAAATTGTTAAGAATTTTGGGAAACATTACATGTATATTATAGACTATAGACTAACTTATAGTCTATCCATAAAACTAACCATAACAATGTATGCATCATTTATCGTATAGGCTATCATATGGATATATCCATAATATTATCCATATCACTATATATATATATATCATTCCACATACATATTATTGTATTGACACCACAAGGCTAACATTATCCACAACCAATGTATAATGTTTATCATACAGGCTATTATATGGATACTTTAACCAATATGATTTTAGCCTAAACGATATAACTATCATTTTAAAATACAGACCATTATAAGTAACCATAACACTAACAATAATCCCAATGATATACCTATCGTTTAACATATGGACTAATATGTTGGTACCATAACGACATATTCCCTTAGCATAATGTAACGAGCATAAACCATAACCAGAATGTTATTAACCCTACCCGACTAGAAACACGACTCAACAATAAATTGGTTTGAATCTGTTTTAATGGTGGTTGGCATGTTGGGTCTCCATGCATTTACTCCTGGTTGTTTCATTAAAGGAGAGGCATGTCTCATCCTTCCAGACTTGACACTTAGGCAATATTTCCCAACGTGGGCTCTCCACCTCCTTGAATTCACATGGCATGACAATAGGGTGTACCAAAATCTATTATTCCTCTTTTCGAGGCCTTCAAGGTCACACTCGTTCATTGTTCCCCCCCTTTGGTCCTATATCACGAAACTTACCTCTGCATTGTATGAGAAATCGATGTCTACATTGTAGCTAACATTTTCCCCTACTCTGTATATGGTCGACGACTTGGGAAACTTGGCCCTGGTGAACGATGGAAGGAGGCAAACACCCGTCTAATTCTTCTATGTGCAAGGTAAGTAAAAGACTCTATATCTTCTTCTCTTTGTATATCGTGAATGGAATCTTTGTTTCGTGCAATGTAGAAATAAGGATAGGTTTCATGAACAAATTCCATGTTTTCTTTTTTTATTTGAGGATCTACAATGCATTACCATTGTGCCTCCGTATGTGTTTTCTCTCGGGGTTCCAATGTGTTCAGGACTCGAGGGTTAATGTGATTCTCTTATTTCTACCTTGCATTACCATTTTTCCTCCATATGTGTTTTTTCACGTGGTTCCACTAACGCCCGAAGTCATTTTAATAGTTAAACCTTTGTTTTTCCCTTTTGCATTTTCTTTTATTTCACCGTGTAATATTGTTAACCATACCCTCTGGGATTCGTCCAAGATTCCACCCTTGCTACGTAGGTTGGTGTTATTCAAACTTGTTTATTGTTGAAAACTCCATAGGAAGGTTTTGTATTTACCATTTAAACATATATATACTCATTAACCCTCTATGGGAAATTCTGTAATTTATACTCTATGTAAATACATGGCAAAACA
>SNQJ01S0142655.1:0-24611 GCA_010110895.2 Picea sitchensis
TACTTTTATCAATCATGTTTAATTCACAGAGTCAGCCTTCACAAAAAATTTTTGTATAGTTTCAATAAATCTTGCTTTATAGGTATCCGAGATGATATGATGGAAATTGATCTTCCATAATATTCATCACATAATGTATAGTAAAATTTAGTGAAGCATTTCCTCCTTTTTACTTAATGTTTGAGACTTGAACTACCAAATTGACAGGTACAGCCTCTACTCACAACCCCATTGTTGTTTCTACTTAGAATGTCAGATATTTGGATCAAGTAACCTGATTGTTGTTTCCTTTACTCAATCTTTTCTCCCTTAATTGTATTGAGAAATTAATAATTATATACAACCATGCACATCTAATAATTGATTGTAACTTGATTTTAACTTTGATATTAACTCATTCTCAATAATCTCTAGATATGATTTGTTTAATCCTAAAGACGAAGCTCCTAAAATGTGATAACCCATTTCTTAGCATTTTAAATGGTATTTGTTTTAATTTCCTTTATTTCTAGGTGTTAATAAAAGTTATATTTTTTTACATGGATATGATTTATATACTATCATGTTAATCACTATAATAGTTTATTTCTAGATATTATAACACATGCAATTTGGTGGTTTCTTTTTTCTTTCACCTACTTTGCTTATTATTGTTGCTATTTTAACTTTTAAATAAAAATAAAATTAAAAGTTTTATGAGATTGCATGACATAATTCACCAGTCATTAAATGTTTATATGTCAATCATTATTAATGATTTCCATTAGTTTAACCACTGAATTGTTTCTTCCTTTTTCCTTTCATATAAAATTTAATTATTACTTTTTTTTTTTTTTTTTTTTTTTTTTTTTTAAAATTTATTAATTTTTATATTTTTTGTGTTTAAAGTTGTTTCTGGTTTAGTTTATTGAACTTGTTTTATGTAGTTAGTTTTATAAAGTTAGTTTTTTTTATAAAGATGTTGATGCTGCTTTATTTTTTTCTCATGCTTATGCCAAATAATTAGTTATGTAATTTTTACCTTATATCACCATCTAAATGTGAACATACTTTGTTACCTTACCATTATATAGGATACTTATGACATATGAATTGATTGAATATATCCTTGAGAAATGAAAGGGTTGTACTGCCAAGCTCCTCCCAAGGCCTTTTTTATGAGCAATGCAAGCACTTCTCCTGCGTGTAGAACATTTTGTGGTTGTCAAAGATCATTGAAATTCCAAACACTACCACTCTAGATCCAAGTTTAGTCCATAGACACCATTATTCCCATCTCTGCTAGGAGGTGCAATCCCCATTTAACAAGCACACAAATCTAGACCCAGAAGTTATCACCCTCAACCTTTAATGTAGCTTCCCATCATAGGCTTTGTCCTCATAGTTCAAAATCTTCCCAACATTCCCCATGTTCACCCATACAATTTTCCATGAAATACAAATAATGGTAATAATTCCTTAGCTAATCATCACGGCTTGGTCACATTGGTTGTGTTTCATTTGGCTCATATCCAGCTGCACCGCCATTGAGTTAATGCATGTCTGCTACAAATTGCTAAATCCACTTTAAATGTTTTTCTAATCTATCTTTCAACCTTTTCCCTACAAAACACTTCATTTCCATTTTATGAAAGCTTCATCTAGCTATTCCATAGTCACATAAGCTTTGGATCTAGTCCAACCTTTGTAGTTTCTTAAAATATATTGAGAATGAAAACATAGCAAGAGTGAAAATTGGTTGAGTCTCAAACAGCCATTGTTGCAATGTACTGCACCTATGAATCTAAGTAATGGATTCAAGAGGCCTATCAATTTAAAGAGGGAAAAGACCCTATCAAACCAAATAAATACTTTGAACATTCACTGTGGTCATGAGCCTTCACTACTCCTCCACACCAAATGGTCATATCTCCATACTATTGAATCCATCATTGTTCAGACTATTTCATCTCCCATTCACTCACCACAAAATCTTTTAGAAATGGTGACAAAACAAATAGTGATATGACAATGATTGATTGAATGAAAGGACATATGACCTTTTGGAGTTGTGGATGTAGTGAAATCACAATACAACTTGGAAAGGTGGGAAATATGTCTCATTTTCACTGATCTAGTGATCTCTCTTGAAGACACATGTCTCACTTACACGAGGGTGAAGATATTGAGTAAAACATAACTCTAATATGTTTTAATCATTATTCTTGCACTGCATTCCCCCACTCTTCATACCCCTCAAGAGGATGAAAGAGGGATACTAAGTTGATACAAATTTTACACATTATTTCTGCCCATCCCTAGTCTCATACTATATTTTACCGATTATTCTTGAAGAGTGGGGACAATAAGCATTGTCCCATGATTTCCAGCACTAAAGTATGAGTCTCCTATCCAGTTAAACCCAATTGGGATGTCGTAGCTATAAATGAGCTAATTGTAGGCAGGCATGTCAAATCCATGTTTACTAGACCATCATATGCCCTTCTGTTAATCCCTTGATTGATGAGCTAATAGTTTTAATTAAAAAGGTTTGTCACATGTATTGTCAGGATGCCCACCATCATTCTGTCACTTACTAATCTAAGTGCAATCATATTTAAAAAGAAAGCACCAAATCCAAGTTTCTAATCAAATTTGCAGCATACCAAAACAACCTGATTCTCAATGGGTCTACTGTGTGGCACCTAGAAAAGATAAATTTACTTTTTAGTAAATCTCAAAGTCTTTTTTCATTACAACTTCTCTAGAGTACTATTGACAAGTTGGAGGAAGTGTTGCAATCCCTAACCCAACTAAAGGCGCCCTCATCAATCACTCTAGAATCCCTAGGTTTAAAGACCAGAGTCAAATTACATGGATACATGGACTTTAAGACTAGATATTCTAGAGTGATTGAGGGCCCATTTAGTTGGGTTAATACTTGAGTGATTTTTGAACCTCCATGATTCTTCCACCATCCATTTGTATATAAAGGATTCATATTCTAATTAAAACCATAAGACCTCTTGAAAAAACAATTGTGTGAGTAAGAATTTTCTTCATGTTAGTAGTTTTACCCATCCAAGTATAAAATATTTATGTATGATAACTTCATCTAGATAGTTCTATGTCAAATAATTACCTCACTTCAACATTATACTCATCAATTCATTAAGCTCCATGTATAGTTAACTATAAAGACATTTATACATTTATGTTTCTATAAATTAAATTGCTAGTTAGTTTCTGCTTACAATTCAAGGTTGAATCCTTGACTGCGGATAATCTTAATCAACTTTAAAGAGTTCTATAGAACGAATTTGTGGAAGTGGTACTCCTTATTCTTCATCTACTTCTTTAGATTCATGTACCTTTTCATTCATCCAAGGGCCCAATGACCTTCTCCACCTCACATAGAAAACACCCTACTGTCCTCTTACTATAAATATTGTACACACCTCATTCTCTGCTGTTGCATTGTAAATCGCCAAGCTCCCTCCCAAGGCTTCTTGAGTGCTAATGGTACACTTCTCTTGCATGTAGAACGTTTTTTTAGTTGTCAAAGATCATTGAAATGTCAAACACTACCACCCTAGATCCGTTTGGTCCATATGACACATTATTTCAACCGAGTTAGAGAATCCTTGTTTAACCATAAAATCACCTAGGACTCAGAGTTATCACCTCATCCTCCTAATGGTAACAAATTTTTATCATAGGCTTTGTCCCCATGTTCACCCATACCATTTTCCATGAATACCAATAATGGAAATAATTCCCTAGCTAACGTGTTTCAATGTTTCCTTTCAAGAAATTGTGGAATGTGATGTTTCTCCTATTTGTTTTTATCCATATTTGTTTTTTTTCACTAATCAAGTCATAAAGCCATCTATGATGTAGCTATAAGTTAGTATAATTTGTTCCATGGTGAAAATGGATTCACACATTTAAACTTGCCATTGATGTAGTCTCATAGCTTCTAACTAGTCATGTAATGGTTAAGAAAATATTTCACAATAAATTCCTCCATTTATGTGGTGCATCCATCAAACTAGATACTATAATACAATAGTTCCTTACATCCATAAAGAATCTAATACATAACAATTAGGATGTTCTTAACAAGGCTTAAGGTTTTATCTTGCAAATGAAAGACTAAGATACTACTTATTTAATTCTAATGAGTCACTACCTAATGCAGCCAATGACAAGATATAATTTGCTAAATTAGCATCACATTGTCATACACATGTGGACTAAGTTGTGGGAAACATGGTCTGCCTTGAGCAGACTTTTCCATGCCATTGTAAATCCTATGGAACTCCAATTAGGGAAAAAAATTATGTATTATTGATGTAGACACTACCAGTTCATCATTATTGTCCTTAGGAAACAAGAGAGAAATACCTCCATTTTCTCTGCCACTAATGTCCAAAATGCAAAGGATTACATTGATCATATGGTGTCTACCAATATTCTATCAGTGGATTCTTGGTAGTTTATACAAAAATTTGTGTAGGAGTTAGTATAGATAGCGCACATTATTCTTGGTAGAATATAAATAGACACCATATGATCAATGAAAACCTTTGCATTTTGGACATTAGTGACAGAAAATCTAGAGGATCGCAACAAGGAAGACTCCAACAAAAAAAAAAAATCAAGAGGGCTGCAACAAGAACATTCCAACAGAAAATCTAGAGGATCGCATCAAGGAGACTCCAACATAAAATTAGAAGGCCGTAGCAAGGAGAGGGTCTGCTCACTCTAGAGAGAAAAATAAAATTATGTAATGAGGGGTAGGAGGGGTTCTATTTATACTTTTAGGTTAGGGTATTAAAAGTATAATTAAATACTATTACGAACATGTTTAAATTAAATAATTCAAACATGATATAATAAACATTTAATTTAAACTTAATTAACCCCTTGAGACAAAACAACATAAAACCCCAAAACAAGAGGAGGAGGGTCGATGCACATTAAACCCACACAGGAAAGTCGCAGTAGTTCCAACACACTCTACAACAACAAAAGATAGAGGGCCATAATAAGGAAGACTCCAACAGAAAAATCAAGAGGGCCACAACAAAGAGATTCCAACAGAAAATCTAGAAGATCACAGCAAGGAGACTCCAACAAAAAAAAAATCAAGAAGGTCAGAGTAAGTGAGGATTCGCCACCTAGAGAGAAAATAGTATGTAATGTGAGGGTAGGATAATTCTATTTATACTTTAGGGTTAGGTATTAAAAATATAAATTAAATTGCATTATTAGCAATATGTTTAAATTAATAATTTTAAACATGATAGGTAAACATTTAATTTGGAACTTAATTAACCTCAACAAATAAGTGTTCCAATCACACAAATGGAGAGGCTTGAGGGTTTACAAGGTGGCAATACTAATTCATTCAGGATCTTTATTACTTTTATCATCATTGTGATCAATTTGCTCAACTTTTTTGAATTCCATCCACCAAGGTCCAAGACTATGGATCAACCCATGCTCTAGGCATTGGTGTCTAGACCATTCAGGGTTTTAAATTCTCGTCCCACTAAGAACCATATCGATATTTGAGGTTCAAGAACCCCAGCTTGTATAACAAGGGCCCTAACAATGGCTCCTTTCCATGGCATCCTAGACCGCGCCCCGCCAGAGTGTAATCAGCCCTAGATTGTTCTAGGGAAGCCCGCCATCCTTCTTTCAGAATGGTTTCTGCAAGCTTATAAATTCTTAACAATAAGTAAATTGATATTTCATTGAATTAGTTTTGTTGATATTTGGTCCCTCTATGGGTCCTCATCACCATAAAATATTTCAAAATAAAACTATGTATTGGTTCTACCATATCCAATAACTATCCAACAATTTTTCAAGTCATCCAAACAAACAACTGGGTCCCTTCATCTTAATTTAATTTATATTAGGGTTCATACAAACAACCCATTAATCCCAACCTAATTAACATGACACAAGGATTACTATAAAAAACTCCATTTAAAAGTAATGCTGAATATGGAAGTTTAGTAATGGTATTAAATCCGTTCATGCAAAACCTTCCTTACATCAAAGGGGTCACCAATATAGTCACCAAGGTTCTAATAAATAAGGATATCATTGCCACTTTAAAACCCCTTGAAACCATTAGATAAAAATATGATATCAGTGATGAGTAGCACGGTCTATATGCACCCTGTAAACTACATTAGGGAAACTGATCATTTCAAACGTGATCAAAGATAATGAAGGTATTAAGAACAATTACACACACCTCATCATTAGTCAGTAATCCAAGACACCAAAAATCTTGGCCAAATTCATGGATGAATGTTTAGCTTTTGCATATTTTTCTTTGATGCGGATTGTCAGATAAACCTCTCAGTGTAATGATAGTCCCTTGGTGAACCTAACTTATGATTTCAATGACTTCTATGCGGGTTTCATTATTGTGAAAAGTTTTATCTTCTGTTGCTTATCACTTTACACATCAAATTATAATCAGTATCTGTTTGATTTAATTGCCACCTAATTTATAGATTGAAATGCGTTGTTTTTGTTTGCATGGGTGATGAGTTAAGGATAATAATTTTCCATGCTATCTATGGAACTCTTACTTATCTTTTAGTTGATTGATTCATGGCTGAATGACCATGATTTGTGTTTTCTAATGAGCAAGTACCGCTGTGGATTGATTGTTTAAAACTTTTATTTGTCTCTCTTTGTGTTTTAAATTGTTTGAACTTGTGTACATATCTGGATTTTTATTGATAAACTCAGAAGATCAACACCCTACACCTGAGAATGTAGGAATAGCTCTGGACCAGAGAAAATTTCTAGTAAGTTTCTTAAATTTTGTTTATTTTGCCGGAATTTTGGTTATACTTAAATTTACATGCGCTGCCAAATCCAGTTACTTCAAAATGTGTAGGCAATCAATTTAGAGCAAGGGTGACAATGAGAGTGGTAGTCACGAAGATTCAAATGTCGGGTCGGAGGGAGTAGACAGATGTCGCGATTATTGAATAAACATAAGATTACGCCAACATCGTATTATTATGAACTCGAATGACACTTCTGAGCAATGCCTGTACAAAAAAGAGGTTGAAAAAAAAATGATCATGGGTCTTAAGAAACAAAGTTTGGTAAATTGTTTTGTATTCACTGAAAAACTTTATGCTGGATGCATATTAGAAGATGTAGCCAACCAACGACAGCTTTGGTCGCATCTAATGAGGCAGCCAAAGTCGATAATGGATATAAAAATAGAGTTTCAAAGGAAGACGCCATCTCTGTTCAATTTGAAAGAGGGTCCAAAGCGAAAAAAATGCTGAAGGTGCAGCACCCCCACTTCGACATCAGATAACATTTTTGGTCAAGATATGGAAATTGCTGCAAAACGCATGAGACCTACCCGTGACATACCCGCCGCTTCATCATACAAATATTATGGTACCGGTAAATGACAGACATATTATCAAAAACAAGCATATCGAAATGCGACATTGCAAAGACCTCCACGACCTTTAATATCTCACCCAACAGGGGAATTTTATTCACATTAAGAGTTGCGAGCTTCATCAGAGGTTGACAAAGAGGCCATGACTGCAATCGGGAAAAATTTGGAATCTATGTTCTATGGTGTTGATGTTGGCATGCAAAGCCAAGAAGAAGAGGCCAATTCTCGGCTACATTTGTTGATAAAAACATGCACTTGGATGCAATGTCAAGAAGTTTGGAGCATGCCAAATCTGTTCGTATTTAGAATGATGACCGATTGGTATGCGATCTATTTGTGGTACTCTTGACGCATTTTAAGATAGTTTATTTCTAATTATAGATATATATATCTTTGTTTTTATAGAAATAATCGATTTCTTCTGTCCTTTAATCGCAGCTTTGGAGATATGTTAAACGAATAAAATAGGGGACTTGATTCATCAAGTTTGAATTTGGATGGATTGAATCGTATGTTTTTCTAATAGTTGTTCAATTCCACTTTTTGAATAAGAGTTCAACAACACTTATAATTTTGTATAATTGTGAACACATTGAATCCTAGTTTTAGTTCTTAGTTGTGTTGTTCTCATATTCTTATTCCATATCCTACTAATTGGGCAGACTTGTCCAATTTTTCATTGGGAGAGTTTGAAGCGGTGGGAGTTCACAGTAATTTAATGTAAGTTTAAAATCATTTAAATTTAATGTGTTATATAATCGCTTGAATATAATTTATTAAATTTTCAAATTTGAAATGCGGGGATATATAGGCTAATGGAGAAGAGAGTACATGAGAGTACAGAGAGAGATTGGGATGCAAACCCAATTAGAAATGATGTATCCGTGATGATTTATAAATGTATGCTCTTGACTTTTATGCAATTTTGTTTTTTCAAATCTCATAGTTTTTAGCCTTCCTCAAGAATTATATAGAACTCCTCAGAAGTTTGTCATTGTCTTAAATGTGCATGCATGCATTTCTATATAGGGTTGTGGGATGATGATGAACACTTAATTTTGAACTGAATATGTTTGAATATTTGAGAACATATTTTTAAATGGTACATACACTCAAACTTATTTAAGGTTACAAAGTTAGGATCATGATGAACACTCCACTTTGAAATTGAATATGTTTGAATATTTGAGAATAGATTCATCCCACATCAGAAAAGAGAGTTTTAAATTTTCCCCGATTGTAGACCTTGCTTTCTTATCCAAGAATGGCGAGGTATTGGCATGAGAACATCTATTCCATTGAAGAAAGAGAAGATAAGTATTTTCTAGAATAATGCTGGTAATTTAAAATGGAGATTTGTGAACTCTTTAGATAATAAGTAGTCTTTGGAAGAATTGTTTAATATGGAGATTTATGCAGTCTTTGTTTTTTTGTCCAAGAATGGTGTGGTATTATATGAGAACATCTATTCCATCGAAGAAATAGAAGATAAACATTTTTCGGAAGAATGGTATTTAAAAATGAAGATTTAACTTTTTAGATAATAAGTAGTCTTTGGAAGAATTGCTTAATATAAAGATTTATGAGTCATTTAGTTTAAAAGGGCATCGTGAAATTTGATAATACAATCGCAAGAAGATGAAAAATACTTTAACCCACGAGGAGATTAGTATTCATTGATCCCAGGTAAAATATGATCAAATAACAACACCAGTGTGGATAATTTCATCTCTAAGATTTGAGACTTTATCCACAAGGAGAATTTCAGAAGGATTTGACTTTATCCATAAGGAGATAAGTATTTCTTTGAATACCACCTAATAGATGGAAATTTTGTGAATTATCTTCATAATTTATATTTATTTCCATTATCTAACTCTAACTCTAACTGACAATTTGTTTTACTAAGAACATAAACATCAAATGGATGTCAATTTTATTTTAATTACAATTTTGAATTCCATTATTTTTGCAGCCGTTTTAAATTGTAAATTCTCACCCCTTTTGAAACTGCTTTTTTGTGTGTTTAATTTATGAAGTCATCCATCTTCATGGCTTAGAGTCCAGAATTTTATAGTTAAATGTCTTTGTTCCATGTTATCGTATCCTCAAATGGATGTGGAACTTATGTATTTTACACTCATACTATTCAGACTTTTATTATAATGTCGACTTTTATTATAATGTATATGGGCATATATATATTTCATAATTTTGAATTCAAAAATGACACTTGTCTTATACATATTTGATTTCTCATAATTGATGATAAAACTAATGCCTTTGGTTATGTTATATAATTACTTATTGTTTATTTAATATTTTACTTGCATGAATATGGATAAAAAATATTTACATTTGTTACTTTTATTATTCAACTTCTAAGCATTATTCCAAACTCTTAAATTATGGAGATGTTTTACTTACATGATGGATATTACATTTGTTACGGTACCATTTTTTTAGATGGTAGTTGAATTATTGAATATAAAAATATAGTCACGTTTAATATTGTAGGTTTTCCTTATATAATTGTTTGGTTATTTAGCTCTTTATCTTTATTTCCAACCAATCATTTTTAAGATATTAACAATAATATATGGGGTTTTGGTTTTAAATCCTTTTTAAATTTTAAAATTCTTAGTTATGAATAAAGTTAAACTTAAAATATAATTATTTGCATATATTGAATTTTATATTTTTATAAAAATGTTTCATCAATGGTAGCTTGGTAATTCCACAAGGTTCTCTATTTAAATGGAAAGAAGTGTAATTGAGACTTCTTTCCAAGGAAACACTTATTAAATGGGCATACCAAAAATATAAGGATATGGAACATAACCAAGATAATGAAGAAATTGAGGGTGATGATCTGTATGAGAGATTTTATTGGAAATTGAGATTTTATTTGAGAAAAACAATTTTAAACTTGTATTATCGATTACAATATTTAATCCATAGCTTGATCCATTGAAGGTGAACTATAAATCTGAGGAGGAAGTAGTCAGGGAATATTTATATGATAATATAGAGTTACAATGCTCCTAAATATATTAATCTTTATTTTATATATTCTTGCGAATATTTATATGATACCATAGAGCTGCAATACCAACTACGAAATACATAAAGAACGCTTAATAGTTGCCATTATTTTTTTTGACCTAACCCATTTTCGATGGAGTCAACATAGACCGAAAATCTCCTGGGCTTGCCAATAGGATATTCCCTCAACAAGACATACATGAGTGGCGTGAACATAGAACATTGTTGGTGGATTCCAATCTTTCTGAGGAGCTTTCCCAACGATTGTCAAAGTGACCAGAGTCGAGGGAGCATAGCCAAGAAGATCAGGGTAACTCGCCTAAGAAGAAGATCTGTTAGCTTGGTTTAAAAGAGCCCCAATCTATACGAATGGGCCACGGGTTCCACGAGTTTCACAAAGATCAATGTTACCCTGAGTGCAGCAGATACCTAGGCCGAGTTCAATCCTGTCAAAGTCACGGGATGTTACAGATGGAGGCGATCCCATTGACAGAGATGGTGCTCCTACTCAGGAGCATAGCATAGTTGGCCTCTTGATCAACTTGCTTGTTAAGATGTCGAAGCACATGGAAGAAGCTTATGGTTTGAAACTGGCCGAGATCATTATTTTCTCGGTAGATTCGATTCATTTGAGGTCGGATATCTAGACTTCAGGCGGCCTCCCACTACCAGAATCCCAAAGACTGATAGCTTTGTCCATCCAGCCTTCGTGATTCTTAAATTGGTGGTGTAGCTATGCTGACGCTAAGTTCGTATTCATCCGTACCTTAAATGAATCGAATCTACCGTACGTCTCCTCGCAAGTTTCAAACCATAGCTTCTCTCATGTGTTTCTACATCTTAATGCTGTTGATCAAGTCACCTCATGCTACTTCCTTTGAGCGGTGGAGAATTACCGGATCTTCCTCCATCTCAACAGAATATCCCATGACTGGCTGCTGATTGAACTCGCAAATCTCTACACCTCGTGTAAGCAGTAACACAGATATTTGTGAAACTCGTGAAACTCGTGTCCCATTTGCTGTTTATCAGCTCTTTTAAACCAAGTTTCTCATCAGATTCTCTTTCTTAGGTGGCTTAGCACCTCATCTTCTTGGTCGTTGCTCCAATCAGCCTCGGTCACTTTTGACAATCACGCGGGAAAGCTCCTCGAAGATTGAATCCAATCTCAACAAGTTCTCGCGTAGGTATATGTTCAATGGACTCTACCTATGACACGGAAAGCATTATGTCTCTTGTTCGTGGAATTTAGTGTGTATACCGAAGCCTATTCTCCGTTCCACTATATTTAATCTATCCATCGCTTGGCCAAAAAATAATAATAATAATTTTTTTTTTTATATTTTTTATTTCCAAATCAATAAAAAAAACTTACTTTTTATATAAAATTATATAAAATTGTTTTACGATAGCAATTAAACACTTATGGATTTACAGGTAGAAATTAAATACTTATGGATTTACAGTTAGCAATTAAATATTGTTGTTTTATTTTTAAGTCATTTTCCTAGTTCATGGATTTTCCATGCCAAATTCTTTTATTCTCATTGTTAAATATTTATGAAAGGAAAAAAATGAAATCAACTTGAAATAATTTTTTATTAAACTTGGTTTTATCACCCAGAATCGGGAAACTAAAAAGTGTCATTATTAGATCCAAAGAGTGAATATAAAATCTAAAATGTGAAAATGGAATTTTTTAAAGAGTTCCAAAATGCTAATTGTAATTAAAAAAATGTTAACTTTGACCCAAAAATTTTGTGATAACTATACACATATAATGGGGTGAAAATTTCCAGTATATTTGAACAAGACACACTACTTCCAAAAACCATATATTTATTTGGGAATACAACATTTTATTTTTTGTATCTACATGTGACATCAAATAAGATTAAAGAGAAAGAAAAATTAGAAAAATAATTTGTCATCAGACAGTGCACATTTCATAAATATCCCACGAGCATATAAAAGGTTCCACATATAAAATGTTATTTGAGTAAGTTTATCACTGTAAAACAGAATGGTAATTCGAAATATAACTTTGACCCAAAAACTTTACAAGGTGATAAATATACATATATAATGAGGACCTAACTCAAATAGATTTGAACAAGACATATCATTTGCAAAATCAATTAATATATCTTAGTTGGGAATACAATATTTTATTTATAATTACATGTGACATCAAGATTAAAGAGAAGAAAATTAGAAAATAATTTACAAATAATGGAAAGTTATGCATTTCATAAATATTTCAATGCAATATAAAAAGGTTCCATACATATAAAATAAAGATTGAATAAGCCTATCAACATATCTTCAAGCATAGTAACTCTATATTATCATATAAAAATTCACATAAAGTCTCACACATATAAAACAAAGATTGAATAAGTCTATCACCATATATTCAGGCATTGTAACTCTATATTATCATAAATATTCACAAACCCCACTTCCTCCTCTAAGCAAGACCATCATAGTTCACCTTCAATAGTTTTAACTCAAGCTATAGTTAACTAATGTCAATCATTAATACAAGTTTAAAATTATTTTCTCAAATAAAAATCTCAATTTCAATGTAAAAACTTCTACAAATGTGACCAACATCACCTCAATTTCTTCATTATCTTGAATATGTTCCATATCCTTATGTTTATGGTATGCCCATTTACTGTTTCACCTTGGAAAGAATTCTCAATTACATTTCTTTCCATTTAAAATAGAGAACCTTTTGGAATTTACCAAGCAATTATTGATGAAACATTTTATAAAATATAAAAATTCAATATATGCAAATAATTATATTTTAAATTTAATCCTTATTCATAACTAAAATTTTAAGAATTTCCAAAGACGAAACCTCAAAACCCCATATATTATTTCTAAGCTATCTTAAAAAATGATCAAGTTGGAAATGCAAGATAAAAGAGCTTAAATAACCAAACAATTACACAAGGAAACCTACACATAAAATATTTTAATGTAGATGAGTATTCAAAATAATTCAACTACCATCTAAAAATAATAATAATAAGTAACAAAAGTAATATCCAAATTCCATGTAAGTAAAACATCTCCACTAATTTTAAGTTAAAACCAATACTTAATATTATAACAAAAATGTAATATATCCATATTCCATGTAAGTAAAATATTAAATAAACAATAAGTAATTATGTAAACATGTTCAAACAAAACATTAGTTTTATCATCAATTATGAGAACTAAAATATGTATATAAGACAAATTGTCATTTTGAATTCCAAAATTTTAAATATATATATGTACATATACATTATAATAAGAGTCTGAATAGTAACATTGTAAAACACATAAGTTCCACATACATTTTAGGATGATAACATGGAACAAAGACATTTAACTTCCTCATTGTACCTCTAATTTTTCTAAGCCACTCCTAAGATGGATGACTTCTTTTCATACATGAAATTGGTAAACCCCGTGAAAAAATGATTTCAAAAATTAGAAATTTACAATTTGGAACATGCAAAAATAATACGCACTAAAAAATTGTAATTAAAATTTCAAAATTCAGACATCCATTTTGTGGATGTTTATGTTCTTGGTAAAACAAATTGTGCTAGAGTTAGGCTAGATAATAATGAAAATAAATATGTATGAAGATAATTCACAAATTTCCATCTGTTAAATCATTCTTCCAAAGAAAAACTTATCTCCTTGTGGATAAAGTCCAAAATCCTTCAGAAATTCTCCTGTGGATAAAGTCTCAACCTTTTAGAGATGTAATTCTATCCTTGTGTTGTTATTTGATCATATTTACGTATCAATAAAATACTAATCTCCTCAAAGAAGCAGTACTATTTTTTCATCTCTTTCCACAGTTGTAATATAATTTGGATTGCGGATGCCCTTCGCAAAACTAAAGGACGAGCATAAATTTTCATATTAAGCAATTCTTCCAAAAGACTACTTATTATCTAAAAGTTCGAATTCTTCATTTTAAATACCATTCTTTCAAAAAAAATACTTATCTTCTATTCCATCGAAGAAATAGAATAGATGTTCTCATATAATACTACACCATTCTTGGACAAGAAAGCAAGGACTCCATAAATCTCCATATATTAAGCAATTCTTCCAAAGACTACTTATTATCTAAAAGTTCAAAAATCTTCATTTAAATACCACATTCTTCCAGAAATACTTATCTCATCTTTCTGCAATGGAAATAGATGTTCTCATATAATAATGCTTCATTTACTCTTGATAAGAGCAAGGACCTAATCGAAAAATTAAAACTCTCTTTTCCTCGATGTGGGATAGAATCTATTCCCTCAAATATTCAAACATATTCAATTTCAAAATTAGGTGTTCAATATGATCTAACCTTAAATAAGTTTGAGTGTACACCCTTCTAAAAATATGTTCTCAAAATATTCAAAACATATTCAAGTTCAAAATTAGTAAATATGATTCAACCCTATATGTTGACTGCATAACCATTTTCTCTTCTTGGGCAGACACAATGACAAACTTATCTAGGGATTCTATATAATCGTGCATCGAGGAAAGGCTAAAAACTATAAAATTGAAAAAAAAATTGCATAAAGTCATGAACGAGCATTTATGTAATCATCCTCAATGGGATTATCATTTCCTTCTAATTAAGTTGTTTCATCAATCCTATCTCTGCGCACACTCTCATGTACCTCTTCCACATTAGTCATATATCACATTCAAATTTGGAAAATTTAATAAATTATATTCTAAATCCATTTAAGTATAACACATTAAATTAAAATTTACCTTTACTTCACATTAAATGATACCGTGAACTCCCACCCGCTTTAAACTCTCCCAATGAGAATTGAGATGTTCTAACCCAAGTACCAAGAGATGGAATAGATGGAATAGAGAGCCTTGAACAGCCTTCCAACTGGCGAACCAAATCGGTATTCAAATCTGTTTCACAATTATACAAAATTATAAGTGTTGTTAACCCTTATTCAAAAGAGTGGGAGATTTTGAAAACTATTAGAAAAAACATACCCCATTCAATCCATCCAAATTCAAACCCTGTTGAATCAAGTCCCTACCAACTGGAGCTTCGTTTTACATATCTCCAAACTGCGATTAGTGGTAAGAAGAACTCGATTATTTCTATAAAAAACAAGGATATATATATCTATAAATCGAAATAAACTATCATAAAATGCCAAATTTTGTCCTAAAATAGATCACATACACCTACTTTATTCGGTCATCATTCAAAATGACCTTCTTCCAACCATCCCTCGACTGTAAATTTGGTATTACCCAAAACTTCTTCACGGAGACAGACCAAGTCTCTGCGATCTCTTTAGACAACAAATGTGGCCGAGAACGGCTCTCGGTGGCCGACGCCATGCCAACATCAACACCATAGAACATAGATTCCACTCCATTGCAGCCATGGCCTCTTTTTGCTAACTCTCGATAAACCTGAACTCTGTGCGGGATGCAAATTGCCCCTTTTATGGTACTGAGGGTTGTGGGAGGCCCTCAGAATGCTCCACTGGAGTATGCTCCCTTTTATCATATGTAATGTATTACTTACCTACATCTATAATATTTTGATGGTAGATTGGTATAATCCAAGTGCATGTGCAAGAAAAACTCTGTGTAACAAAATCTTTAAAAAATAGTGTGGAAATTCACTGCATTTCCCCATATACAAAAATCATATACGATGTCCGTAAAAGTGGGTGCCAAAATGCACCTTCAAAGATTCTGGACCCTCTTCAAATTTCGAACATAGAGATGGCGCTCTTCCCTTTTGAAACTCTATTTTTACTATATCCCATTTATCAGATCCACCACTGACTTCGGGCTGCCTCATTAGATCGACATTAAACCGGCTATCAAGTTGGCCCCATCTTTCTAATATGCATCCATGTTTTTCTCAGTTGAATGCAAAACAATTCTTGCAAACTTTGTTTTCTCTCCAAAGAAAGTTCCAAGACTGCCAAATCACTTTCCAACCTCCTTTTAACACCAGAGCATCGCTCAAGCATCATTACTTTTGTATTCTCGTGGGTTCTTCATCAGCCAAACCAAGGATAGGTGGATGTTGGCTGTTGATCTATAAGCTATTCATAATGCATCCTACATCCACCTCCGCACATTTTGAATCTCTCATGACAACCACTCTATTGTCACCCCTTGCTCTAAATTGATTGCTCACACAATAATACTTGAAAGTAACTTCAAGATTTCAAGACATACGAATACAACAAAATTCAACAAAATAAACAAAATTTATGAAACTTCTTACTGTGAAATGTTCGGGTCCGTAGCTATTCTCCTCAGTTGTAGGATTGTTGATGCGCAACGTATCCAAGAAGGCTGCATCCATAACACCGGTTTGAACAAAGTTCCGCAGTTGGTCTATTTACAAACTCGTTTGAAAATCTCCTTCGACGAGATTGTTGGTGCTCAATTTTGAGTCTCTGCTGGAAGAAGGAGTCATTGTTTTTCCTTCTTGAGAATGCCTAGAGTATTTGCAAGGAATGTTTGTATAATCTCGGCATCACATCACTCCACAATATCTATCCACAATGCAGAGTTTATCAAAAAATCCAAAGATGTACACAAGTTCAAACAATTCTCCTAAAACACGTGAGACAAGAATCAAAGTTTTAAATCAATCAAGCCAATACGAGGTACTTGCTCATTAGAAAACACAAATACCGGTCATTCAACATGAATCAATCAACTAAAAAAGAAGTAAGGTCCATAGACAACAGGGGAAAATTCTTATCCTTCACTCATCACCCATGCACACAAAACAACGCATTTCACCTGGTAAGTCGCTAAATGACCAAGGACGAATCGCCACCGGGTTCAAAACCGTCTTTTCGTGCACTATTCTGATGTGTAAAGGGGATAAGCAAATGTAAGATGCTAAACCACAAACTTTTCACACAATAAAAAAACCTACATAGAAGTCATTGAAATCGTAAATTGAGTTCGGGCTATGGACTGTCATTCCACTGAGGTTTGTCATTCACAATCCATTATCAGAAAAAATACGCTAAAACTAAACATTCATCCATGAATCAATTTGGCTAAGATTTTGGTGTCTTGGATTGCCCGACTAATGATGAGGTGTGTGTGAGCCCATTCTACATATTACCTTCATGCTCTTAATCCTTATTTGAAATGATCACCCGGCCTCAATGAAGTTTCTTTTGCTAATAAGTGCATTCTACCATATAGACCAATTATACTAACATTGGTCCATGGTATCCTTCACTGGTATCATATTTTATCTAATGGTTTCCAGGGGTTTAAAAGTGGCGACGATATCCTTATTTATTAGAACCTTAGTGACTATATTGTCGCACTTCTTTGATGTAGGGAAGGTTTTGCATGAACATGGATTATATGCCATTTCTTTAAACTTCCCATTAACATTGTTTAAATGGAGTTTTTATAGTAATCCCTTTATTGTCATGTTAATTTGGATGGGATTGACGGTTTTTTTTGTATGAACCTAATATAAATCAAATTAAGATGAAGGGACCTTAATTGTTTGTTTGGATGACTTGAGAGATTTGGCAAAAAATTGTTGGATACTTGTGGATATAGTCAATCTCTAAATACATAATTTTGAAATATTTTGTGGTGATTGAAAGTTACATAGAGGGACCAAATATCAACTAAACTAATTCAATGAAATATCAATTTCATTTATTGTTAATTTATAAGAATCAGCAAAGAGCTATTCCTTCAGGATGGTTAAGACCCTAGATAAGATCTAGGGGCCCCAGTCCACTCCTGGGGTATCTGGTCTGGGACCAAACAGTCAAGCCATGGAAAAATACCATTGTTAGGGTCCGCAGTATACAACTTGGGTTCTTAGTCTAGAATCAAGCACTAAAAGACCCTTTGAGAGGGCCTCCAATATACAAATGTGGTTCTTGGTATAGGACCAAAGAGTTAAACCCCATAGATAAGTCTCTGGGCTCCCCTAGATGGTCTAGGGTACCAATGCCTAGGAGCATGGGTTGATCCTTTGTCTCTAACCTTGGTGGATGTAAAAATTCCAAAAAAAGCCTGAGGCAAATTGATCACATACAATGATGATAGCAATAAGATCACCATGAAAATGAAATGAATGAGTATTGCCACCTTGTAAACCCTCCTTAAGCCTCCCCTACCCTTGTTTGTGTGATTTAGGGTTTTATGTTGTTTTGTCTTAAGGGTTAATTAAAGTTTAAATTAAATGTTGATTATATCATGTTTAAATTATTTAATTTAAAACATGTTATATTAATTTCTATTTTAATTTAATTTATATTTTTAATACTCTAACCTAAAGTATAAATAAATAGAACCCCTCCCACCCCTCACATTACATAATTTTATTTTCTCTCAGAGTGAGCATCCTCCTTGCTACTCTACTTTCCTTGATTTTCCTCACTGTTGGAGTTTACTTGTCAATCCCTCTAGATTTCTCGGAATCTCCTGTCATGTCTCTCTTGATTTTTCTGCTGGAGTCTCCTTTGTTGCCTCCCCCATCTTTGTTGTTGTAGAGCGTGTTGAACCATCAAAGAACTCTCCTGCAAGCCAATGCACTCCACCCTCCTGCTCTGCTCATGCTTGTTTTGTCCTCAAGTACACCAAAGTTTCAATTGGGTGCCTGCTTTGAGTTATATCATGCTTCTTAAATTCATTTAATTCTAAACATGTTTAATAATTATTTTTAATTTAATTTATATTTCTAATACCCTAACCTAAAGCATAAATAGAACCTCCCACCTCACATTACATAATTTTATTTTCCCTCTAGAGTGAGAAGATCCTCTCCCTGTTACCATTTTCTTGATTTTCTCTCAAGTTGGAGTCTCCTTGCTACGCATCCCTTCTCTCCAGATTTTCCTGCTGGGAATCTCCCTGTCAAGTGTCTCTCTTGATTTTTTGTTGAGCCCTTCCCTTTGTTATGCCCTCTATCTTTGTTGTTGTAAAGTGTGTTGGAACTCACAACTTTCCTGCAGGGTTTAATGTGTAACTCGACTCTCCTCCCTCTTGTTGTATAAACTACCACATCATCGTGCTAACCATACTAACTCCTACACAAAATATTTGTATATAAACTACCAAGAAGCCAACATAGCATGTACATCGATAGACACTATATGATCAATGAAATCCTTTGAATTTTGGACATTAGTGACAGAGAAAATGAAGGCAAGAATAAGTTGGTATTTCTACTTGTTTCCTAGGACCAATAATGATGGCTAGTAGGAAAGGAATATGGCATGTTTAATATTATATCCTATCACTTTGTAGGAGACAATGTCTAGGTAGAATTTGATAAGGTTTATTAGTAATAAAAGGAGAAGTATCCTCTTATGATCCCAATTCATATAACCCATGATGTTGACATTTAGAGTATTCAACAGATTAAAAGATTCTTTTTTCTAAAATACACATTCTTCATTATACGTTTGATGCCACTTTGGAGGAGCAAGACCCGATATTATTAGGTGAGTGGAAGTGACCATTAACTATGGGCCCATGCAAGTGTCTACATCAATAATACATAATTTTTTCCCCTTAATTGAAGTTCCATAGGATTTACAATGTAATTCCTCAATAGTTGTTTAAGTGTATGGAAAGTCTGCTCAAAGCATATCATTTTTTCCACAACTTAGTCCACATGTGTATGATAATGTGATGCTAATTTAGCAAATTATAAATTTCCATTGTCATTGTAATGCATTAGGTAGTGACTCATTAGGAATTAAATAAGTAGTATGCTTATTCTTGCATTGCAAGATAAAACCTAAGCCTTGTTAAGAACATCCTAATAGTTATGTATTAGATTCTATAAGGATGTAAGGAACTATTGTATTATAGTATCTAGTTTGATCAGATGCACTACACACATATAAATGGAGGAATTGCTTGTGAAATACCTTCTTAACCAGCTTACATGACTAGTTAGGAAGCTATGAGACTACATCAATAAGAAAGTTTAATGTGTGAATCCATTTTCACCATGGAACAAATTATCTACTAATTATAGCGGCTATACCATAGATGGCTTTGTGACTTCGATTAGTGAAAAACAAATATGAGATAAAAACAACAAGCCAATGGGAGAAACATCACATTCCACAATTTCTTGAAAATGAAACATAACCAATGTGACAAAGCCATGATGATTAGCTAGGGAATTATTTCCATTATTGGTATTTCATGGAAAATGGTATGGGTGAACATGGGGAGTGTTGGGGAGATTTTGAACCATGAGGACAAAGTTTTTCTCCAATTTGTTAAGAAAATCAAATTCTAGATTTGGTAATTATGGCTAAACAAGGATTCTATCATTGGGGAATAATGGTGTGTCATATGGACCAAACTTGGATCTAGGGTGGTAGTGTTTGACATTCAATGATCTTTGAAAACCACAAAAAATTTCTATTAACGTTAGCGAGAAGTGTAATCATCACTATAAAAGAAGGCCTTGGGAGGAGCTTTATGGTACAATGCATGATTAATCGAAATGAGTGTGTGTACAATATTTGCGGAAAAGAGAATTAAGAGAGTTTATGGCATGCATGATAAGCGTTTCTATGTAGTGGAGGAAAGGTCAATGTAGGCCCACCGGATGAATGAAAGGGGTACATGAATCTAAAGAAGCAGATGAAGAATATGCAGAGAATGTGTGCCACTTCCCCAAATTCTGTTCTACTATAAGAACTCTTTTAAGGGATTGATTAAGATTATCACAGCCAAGTATTTCAACCTTGGTGTGTAAACAGGGAAAATAACTAGCAATTAATTTTATAGAGACATAAATGTATAAATGTCTTATAGTTAACTATACATGGAGCTTTATGAATTTCCATCAAGATAGGTTGAAGTGATTGACATAGAACCATCTATGATGAAGTTATCATATGCATAAACATTTTTAATACTTGGATGGTAAAACTACTAACATAATGCCCACAATTGTTTTTCCAAGAGGTCTTATGGTTTTAATTCGGATATGAATCCTTTAGATACAAATGAGGGGTGGAAGAATCATGGAGGTTCCGAAATCACTCAAGTATTAACTCACCTGAACAAGTACTCTCTCACTTTCAAGTTTCATCTGATTCACCATCTTGGGATAAGAGTCAAAAATACATGGATACATGGTCTTTAAGCTAGAGATTCTAGAGTGATTGATGAGGGCCCTTTATTAAGGTTAGGGATTGCAACACTTTTCTCCTAACTTGTCACAGTAATTTCAGAGAAGTTGTAATGAAGAAGACTCTGAGATTTACCAAAAGGTAAATTTATCTTTCCTAGGTGACACATAGTAGACCCATTGAGAATCAGGTTGTTTTGCTATGTTGCAATTTGATTAAAAACTTCAATAAAGTTTGTTTTTCTTTAGAATATGATTGCATAGATTAAGTAAAGCTTTTGGATGTGGAGGAGCATGCCTCCATTAAGTTGTATTTTGTAGGAGTAGTGATCCAAAATCCAACTTATTGGAGGCACGCTCCTCCACATCACTCTAGAAACTCTAGGCTTAAAGACCATGTAACCATGTATTTTGACTCTTATCCCAATTATAACCAAAGGGCATGTCTCATGGTCTAATGCCACAAACATGGATGACATGCCCTACAATTAGCTCATTTATAACTCAATCAATTGGGTTTGTAGCATATATTGATAAGGAGACTACTACCTTAGTGTACAAAACCATAGGACAATGCCAGTCCCACTCTTCAAGAATAATCGATAAAATATAGTATGAGACTTAGGATGGACGGAAATAATGTGTAAAAGTTAATATGTTTTACTTAGTATCCTCACCTACATCCTCATATATGAGGTATGAAGGTGAGAGTGGTAATTTTGTAGTGGGAATAACGATTAAAACATAATAGGGTATATTTTATTCAATATCTCCCACCCTCAGAGGCGGAGACATGTGTCTTCAAGATGAGATCACTAAGAATTCCAGTGAAAAATGGGAAACATTTTTCCCACCTTTCCAAAAGTTGTTTTGTGATTTCATTACATCCACGTCTCCAAAAGGTCATATGTCCCTCATTCAATCAATCATTGTCTTATCACTATTTGTTTTGTCACCCTTTCAATTCTTAATGATGGAGAGTGAATGGGAGATAGAGAAATAGTCCCAAGACAATGATGGATTCAATGAAATGGAGATATGACCATTTGAGGTGGGAGGTAGTGAAACCATGGTACAATTTTTGGTGAAATCATGGTACAAAGTATTTATTTAGGGTTTTATTAGGGTCTTTTTCCTCTTTAAAATTGATAGTGATTTCCCTCTTGGAGAGAGTCTTCCTCCATTACTTAGATCTTCATAGGTGCAATACATTTAAATTGCAACAATGGCTACACATTTGGTTATAGGTCCAATGTAATTTGGTTTGAGAGCTCAACCAATTTTCACTCTTGCTATGTTTTCATTCTCAATATATTTTAAGAAACTACAAAAGGTTGAGGACTAGATCCAAAGCTTATGTGACTATGGAATAGTTAGATGAAGCTTTCATAAATGAAATGAAGTATTTTTGTAGGGAAAATGAGTTAAGGAACTTGAATCCTTATACCTCAACCCAAATTTCAAGATGAAGAGGGGGAGATAAACCTTCGAAACAAAGGGCCACACACCCCTAGGAAACAATTGTTTCCACCACCATGAAACTCCTCGAGACCCAATTACAATCTTTAGATGAAGATATCGCAAAAACACTTGGTGGTGAATTTTCCTAGCTTAAGTTCATGTGTTCAAGGTGTAACACGCGGTACAACCAAGAGGATAATTTGAATGTGACACCCTAGCATCTAGATGGGGTTGCTTATAATTTGGGAGAAAGATAGATTGGTGAAAACTTTAAAGGGGATTTTAGAGATTTTGTAGACATGCATTAACTCAAATAGCAGACTGCAACTCGGATGAGCCAAATGAAACATAACCAATGTGACCAAGCTATGATGATTAGCTAGGGAATTATTTCCATTATTGGTATTTTCCATGAAAATGGTACAAGAACATGGGGAAATGTTACTAGATTTTGAACTTTGAGGACAAAGCCTATGATAAATTTTGTTTGACTACCATTAAGGAGGATTAGGTGATAACTACAGTACTAGATTTGGTAATTATGGTTAAACAAGGATTCCTTATCGATGGGGAATAATGGTGTCATATGGACTAAACTTTGGATCTAGGCTTAGTGTTTGAGATTTCCTCAATGATCTTTGACAACCACAAAATGTTCTACACGCAAGAGAAGTGACCCATTGCTCATAAAAGAAGCCCTTGGGAGGAGCTTCTTGACTCAATTTTTTTCATGTACTTCTCAAGGGCATATATTCAATCAATTCATATGTCATAAGTATCCCATATAATGGTAAGGTAGCAAAGCGATACATGTTCATACTTAGATGGTGATAGAAATAAGGTAAAAAATTACATAACTAATTATTTGGCATAAGCATAAGAAAGAAATAAGCATAAGCATCTTTTTTCAAGCATCTTTATAAAAACTAACTTTATAAGAAAATACTAACTTTATAAAAACAAGTTCTTATTAACTGGAACCGTAAAACAACTTTAACACAAAAAATATAAAAATTAATAAATTTTTCATTCCCAGTGGTTTGATTGAAAATAAGTAATAATTAAATTTTATATGAAAGGAAAAGGAAGAAACAAATTCCAGGGCGGTTAAACTAATGAAAGATATAGTAATAATGATTGACATGCAAACATTTAATGACTGGTGAATTATGCCATTACAATCTCTTTAAAACTTTTAATTTATTTTATTTAAAAAATTTATTTTTTTTCTTTCACCTACTTTTGCTTATAGTAGGTGAAAGAAAAACTGAACTGTACGTGTTATAATATCTAGAAACAAATTGTTATAGTGATTAACATGATAGTATATAAATCAGATCCATGTAAAAAGTATAACTTTTATTCTTTCTAATTTCAGAATAAAGTATTTCTAAAAAACAAATACCATTTAAAATGCTAAGAAATGGGTTATCTATTTAAGGAACTAAAATGCATAGCAGAGGTTGGTTAAAATAATCATATATGCAGATT
>SNQJ01S0142656.1:3182-24577 GCA_010110895.2 Picea sitchensis
GAGTTCATAAAACTCTTTAGTCTTTTCGTCGAAATATTTTTTCGACAGATACTTCTTCTGGAAGTACTTCTCAAATCGTTCCCAAGACAGGTCCTCTTCATGAACCCCTTTCATGTTCTTAAGGTCTTCCCACCAAATGGAAGCCTTTCCATTCAAGTTCAAGGTGGCCGATCGGGCCTTCATATTTTCTGAAAAGTCATGGACTCTAAAATACTTCTTTAGTCCAAGAAGCCAGGCCTCTGCTTCCTCTCCCTTCTTTATTTCACCGTCGAACGAGGGTGGTTTGGCATTTCTGAATTCTTCGAATTTTTGACCTTTGGAAGACTTTTGCTTCTTCTGTTTTCTTCGGGGATAGGAACTCGTTCTACTGCTAGAAGAACCCTTTGAATAGCCATCTTCCTTCTTAGAGGAATCATCCGATGCTTGTCCTTTACCTTTGGGGTGGACCTTTTTCAAGGTGCTCCTCTCAGTGTGGCCACTGATATGACCATGTTTATGAGTTTCAGGTTCATGCTGCATTTGTCTTTGTAGATCGGATAAACTCTGTAGTAAGACTGTGTTAATTTATGTTTGCTTTTCTTGTTCTTTCATCATCCTTTCATTGTCAGCCTTGCAGCTTTGTAATTCGACCATGAGACTCCTCACAGTCTCGGCTAGATCTAGAGGGGTCCCTACTGCCCTTCTTTCGTCAGACTCTTCGTCTCTATTGTGGGATCCCTCTCCCACTTCATGGTGAGTCACCATACTATGTGTTGATAATTTCCCGCGGTTGATCTTCCGCTTGTGTGCAAAGAAAAACGCTGGTTGTTAGTCAATAGTTAGATACATTTTTATAACCCACGCAAAATTCATATTTCTTTCACATGCATACACAATCAGGTTTTCATTTTGGACTTTGACCTTTTTGAATTAAGAGGGTTAAGATACAGGGTTACTCTTTTTAAGAGCGTTCCGAACGAAACTTCTGCACAAATCGTTCATGATCCCAAGAAGGATGAGTGTTGTAACCATGCTCTGATAACAATTTGTAACACACCCACTACGGAAATCAAAATTTTCGTCGATTCTTTGAGGATCAAAATCCCCGAAATACTCACGGGGGCCTAGCATCAGCTAGATCCTCATATGTTCACCTATATGTGGTTGTGGGTCACAACTACAGGCCGAACCAGTACGACGTCTCTTCACACTTCACAACTCAGTGCTACCAGAACATCGAGTCTTTTGACTCTGCAAACCCTGAAGCTTGAAACAATGAAACGCCGAACCCCGACAGGGCTAGTGAATGGCAAGTTTCCCTTTAAAGGGAGATCGATGGCCTTAAGCCTCCCCTAATTTAATGGTATGGATCCTTCCAAGGTTTCAGTATTCGAGAGATCGAAATGCAATGAATCCAAGACTCTTTGTCATTCAAATCTCTGAATTCCATTATGGGAATTCGTGTGAGAGATCAACGGCACTTAAGAGTGTGGATCCAACAGTCCACAGGATTTTGGGACTTTTCCCTGAACTCTGACCACTCACCATGCGTCTCCTTTGATGGACAGTCTAGATTCCTTCAGGACTTATCTTTTCTATTACCAAGCATGTCGGGAGTTTGGGTATCGGGATTTCGTGATTGTGAAGGCAAGGTTTCTTGCCCTTTGGTTTCCCGGATGCCAAAACGTCGAAACTTCGACCGACAGCCACGTGTTCCTTCGATGGACGGGAGTGACCTTCAACCAAGATCAATGGTCGGGATCTTTTTGGGATGATCAACAGTCACGATCAAATCCCAGCTTTCCTTAATCTCATTCACACCTCATGCCATTTTGGGGTTTCGATGATCAGGATTTCGCGACTTGCGAAGACAAGGGTTCTTGGCCTTTGGTTTCCCGTGTGCCAAAATGTCGAAGTGCTTACCAGCAGCCATGTGTACTCTATATATGGACGGTCCAAGTACTTCCATGGACCATGGGGATCTACGGTCCTGATTCCTTCATCTCTTGCAATGGTAAAAAGGGTCGCGGCATTAAGGTCTGCGTCTCTTCCTCAAATCTAACGGTCATTACAAACCTTGGAAACTTTGAGAGGATCACATTTGTGCATTGATTGCAAAGGAAGGGAGGGGTCAAGGTACTATTGTCCATGTTCCTTCCCCACATATAATGGTTGTTACGGACCTTGCATCCTCCGAAAGGATCTCGCGACACGTGGCCTCCCTTAATCATATGGACCAGATCTATTTCGGGATTTCCACCATGGAGTGTCCCGATCTCTTGTCATCAGGACTCCCGAATTCTCAAAATACGAAACCCTGATACTGACTCTTATTTCGAGACTTTCACCCCTGTTCATGAGGGCTTAACCCTCATGTATCTCCTGACAGATCCATCGACTGTCGAGTTTTCTAACTAAGATATGATGGTTCAGATCGTCCCAAGCTATGCACTCTCCCACTGCTCCCTGGACGTGGAAAAATCAATGGTCCAGATACTCTCACAGACCTTGGGGATCTGTTATTGGATAAATTCATAAGTGAAGATACAAACCGATCTACCTAGATCCACCTAGATCTAGAACAAAGCAAGACAAAATTATACTCTTTCCCTAGATTTTAAGTATTGAATGTACTAGGAGACACGATTAAAGAACATACCTTATGATCGCTTCCTTTGGTCTTTGTTGCTCCTACTTCTCTCCAGTGCTCTCGTACATTCAATATCAAAACAATACAAACCAACCGAAGTGAAGAAAACACAATCTATTCAACAGTCAATCTATGTATATGATCAAGGAGTTATACAATAAAGTAGAACTAACTTTATGGGAAAGGGAGACATTACTGTATCATATTGATGGAAAGTAAAGATTACAACCTAAGCCTTGATGTTGCAAACTTCCTTTCGATGGACCTTATCTTTGACACACACACACTTGCTCACTTTCATGAAGAAGATCAACCACCTTTGATAAACTTGCTGGAGTTCCCAAGCTGTTGTAGCTTCAGTCCTTCATACAATCTTTCACCAATTCTCCAATGTCTCACTTAACCTTGTTTGCTTCTAACCTTTTCCATGAGAATCCCCTCAATATATAGGAGAGAATGAATTAGTTACTTGGATAAGAATGATTCCAAAATATCAAGAAATCCAGTACTTAGATAACCATTCGAATGCCATCTCATCCTTCTAGAAGATTCCCTTCTAGAAGCTTCGAGAATTCATCTTTTTTCCTTCTTTAGAAAGAGTTTTCACCCTAGTAGTTAAACACAATGCGAACTTCTCGCACTCTGGATTAAGGCAGCCCGCGAGAATCATGCATTCTCACAGGAAAATGTATTGGCAGCCTGTGAACCTTCCTCCAAAATGTGATTTTTTAAAAGAGATGAAAGTAACTTTTCTCAGGAGAAATTTCTTAATGAAGAGCCTGAGTACACCATCATTAATACATCATCATGACGGCCAAAATTATGGGTAACAGAATTCCCCCCAAAGTATGAGGTTGGAACTAGTGACAACCGATAGACTTTGTAATCTTCATGTGTGTGTCGAGAACCAGGAGCACATCTAATCGGAAACCTACAAACACCTAAGCATTTGTAGAATATCATACATACCAATTCTGAGGTAGGCATTCCCATACTCAGATCACAGACTCATAACATGATAGACAAAGGTCATGGACACCAATCATACACTGTGGATCCATGCGATCAAAATATAGCATAACCACCTGAATCAAGACGACATAGCCACGAAACATACACAATGGATCTATGTGTCGCAAATTATACATACTCCATCGCAACCTGGATCACAAAGATAATATCCAGGGTCTTCAATCTTGTTGCCCAAAGTATGAATCTAACCATGTGATTACATGTGTTGAAGTCAAACATGGTAGAAACCACTTGATTACCGATCATTGATGAGACCGTTAACAAGTGCGAGGGAAATCACCATTGATGTCAATTACTCCCAAGGTACTATAGTACAATCCATCGACTGTGAATAAATGAGTTGATGTTGAACATCCGACGAAATCTTTTGATCAGGAGTCAATAATGTAAATCCACTGTCGAAAGAAAGGAAACTTGCCATTGAGGCATGCAAGCTCCAAGGTACTAAATAATTTCTAAGTCTTGATTCCGGATAATGAGCTGAAGTCGACGGAACAAAACTCATCACAGGAGGGCCTTAAAGTATCCCCCATCAATGACACGAAATGACTAACAGAGTTTGAAGGTGAAACTGAGCATGTTGCAAATTGGACTAGACACAGGGAAGGCCGACACAGAGAGAATGGAAAACTGCAGATGACCGACTCAATATAGGTTTCACATGGACTTCTCTTGAACATATGAATGACCCGACCAATGATTTGGCAGCATTGACTCAAAGACAACATAAGAATGACCTTGTAATCAATCGAAAGAGAGACAAATGGATTTCCCAAACTGACTTCAAATGATGAATAGGGTGTGTCATGTTCAAGAGAAACACTTACTGCCAATCAATACGAAGATGAAACATATCCCTTTCCCAAATTTTCCCCCACCATTTCTGGCAAGTACCTCTTTATTTTTACACAAGATTGAGGAGGATAACATATGCTTGTTGATATAATCTCATCCTTCGGACGAGTCCCTCGGAGTATATTTAACGAACCCTAAGAAGGAGTGGATCGGTCCCATCACGGGTCTATCAATGTTTGTTTAACGAGTCCAGAGATAGTAAACTCGAAGGTTTTTCAAGATTATAGAGTTTGGAAAAACACTTAAAAGAGAACTCTCTCAGTTCCTTTTTCGTAAAATAGTCTGGACGAGACCAAAAAAGAGAGAAATTATCACTCACCAGACGCGTACTTCAAATACTTTATCGAGCATGAAAATAGCAAGGTCCCTCAGCGATCTTTTCATGTTTAGTGAGTCTGAAAAGATCTTAAAGAGAACTCCATGGGGGTTCCTTTTTCGTATAACCTTGTTGAGCCCGAAAAAGTGATAAAACTATGCTCGATCACATTCTTATGTTTTTCACGAGCGCAAGAACGGACAAAAACGACGCTCGAGGTTTTATGTAAAAACCATGAAAAACAATAAAAAATACACCATAACGAAGAAAAATATGTCCATATCCTTGTATGTAATCATCATTGTTATTATGCCTGCAAGTCATCACACTCATCTTGATATTAGGGATTAGTTTTAAACAATAAATCAGCATAAAAACCCAAAATGACATAGTAAAAAGTAAATCAAATGAGTAAATAATCATTTTTACCATATCATTTCACATTTCCACTATTGAGCTCCAAAACCCTCTTTTTACCCTCCGAATTTGGTGTCGATTTGCGGGAGCTATAAGAGATCATTCAATGAGCCATCTGCAACATTAAGGTAAGCTCTTCATCCTTGTCATTTTCATGGTTTAAATTTTTTATTTCATTGGTTAATTTTTTAATTTCAAGTTGTTTTTTGAACCCTACACGCGCATAGGCATTCTCGCAGGCAGCCCATACGGGGCTTGCGAGAATGATGTGTTCTCGCAGGTGAGCCCTGAGTCACCTGCGAGGTGTTCGCATTGTGCAAATGAGGCACCTGCGAGAACCGCAGAACCCAATTTTTTTTTTTTTTAATTTTTAGCTAAATGAATAAACTCTAAAGCATGAAAAAGATATTAATCCTCCTTTTATGTTCCTTGTGCAGATAAATAGCCATAAACATGGTGCTTGAGTGGCGTGAAAGAGAACATGAGGAGGATAATGTAATGGCTAAGAATCATCCTCCTACCATAGCTGCATTGAGAGATTGTGGGCTTTTGAAATACTTCCGCACCTCGGGCATTTGGGCCCAAGTCAGACTACTAGAGTACCTGGTCCGTATGTGGGACCCAGATCAGCAGGTTTTCAATGTAGGAGATCACACATTGTCCATAGACATTGAGGACATATAATTTTTGACTGGATTATCCCGACGGGGGTACTATGTCAGCCTGACCGGTAGTAGAGGTGGTGGGCTAAAGATGAGTGAATACTGCAATCAATACTGCGTACCTGAGGCTGAGAGGAAAAAAGGAAAAGTGGCTATCTAGGGGGTACAAGATTTGACTCTCCAAAGTATTCTTTTTACTATAGCTCGGATGGCTGGGAGTTCTTCTCCTCATATGGCATTACAGAGCTACTTCCAGTACGCCATCGAGTGTACTGAGCCTCGAGTATTCAACTGGGAAGATGCTATGCTTCGTAGTATCAAAAGGCAATTAACCAAATGTAGGCGGGGTGAATTGAAACAATTTGGGTATGGATCTTTGTTAGTGTCCTTCTTCCTCGAGAGGGTCCCCGTATTTAGACTACAAGTTGAGTGGAACCTACCGGGTCCTAGGGATCCAAGGATGCTTATATGGTGTCGGCTCATGGCTCGACACGTGGCAGGACCAATCGCCAAGTATGACGATATTTTCTTTGACTGGCTTCAAAACCAGATGTTGATGGTTGATGACTACACTTATGCTGGGTTGGATTTCCAAGGAGATTTAGATTTATCACTGCCTGAGGACGCTCAGTGGGGAGACCTCGGTAAGAAGTACACACATTTTCTCTTTTTAAATACTTTTTGAATTTTTTATCATATTCGAATGTTTTTGTTTTATATATTTATCCAAAGACTAACACAAAATGTTTGTTGATAACACATATGTTGGACCATATAGACCTCCTGGAACCTCTCCTATCCAGCGACGAGGAGAGGTAGCAGCAACAACACCATAGTATGCCGAAGATTATCAGGTGGTGGAACAAAATTTAGAGGGCCTGACAGCAGACATTCCAGATATGACTCTGGAAGAGGTTCCATGACGTGATCAATGTCACACTGTAGGGGTATCAGCAGCGATGGGTCGACTGCTCCATAGGGTTGCTAGGGAAGTCGTGTGTTACTGTGAACGTCATTCGTGACGTCGCTTTGTAGAAGCTATGAGCTTCAAATTTTGATATTTTGGTCTTCGGACAAACTTTTTGTAAAAAACAAACTCTTTTGATCGTTATATATACAGATGGCTTCTACCGGTTTACTTTATAATGTGTGAATTTTGATGTTTTTAATTTATAAATGGTTCAAATGTCTGTCTAATACATAATTATCCAATGCATCTGTTAATGTATTAAGACATCTAGGAATATGTTGATATTCAATGTGATCAAAATAACATTCCAAAAGGTGAATTCGCAAATACACCCGTAACAAAGTAGCACTTCGAATAGAGTATATATTACTTAACTGTAGTACTACAAGCTGCGAATCAAGTCGCACAACCAAATGATGAATTCCACGTGAGATAGCATCAACCAATAATTCAATAATGGCGCTATACTCTACAATGTTGTTGGTTGCATGGCCAAGACATACACCTCGTAAAGATATAAGTTCATTTGTTGGGGCATAGATTTCCCACGCAGTGGAAGCTAGATTTCGAGTACTACGGCTAGCACCATCAGCGAAGCCAATATAGGGTAGCGAAGACTCCGACATCTGAAAATCAAACACAACGTCATATAAGGGCAGAAACTAGATAACGTCAAAAGCAAACTAAAGTAACACACACAAAGTATGATACATAAAATACAAGTAGTTGTGCACAAATGATTTATGCATAGTACTTCTTCAAGTACAACCCATTCCTGGGTTCACTCAAAGGGATACCATCGTAATCGACCAACTCATATGCTCCTTTTTCCAAAACGCGGCGAACAATATAAGGACCTCGCCACATTGGTTCAAATTTCCCAACTCCTAACGCATCTTGATCCTGTTCATAGAGAAGAACAAGATCACCTTCAAAGAAAACGCGAGGCTTGACATGTTTGTCATACTGCGCCTTGACACGTTTCTTCTGGGCTTCTATTACTAGAGTGGTGTCTCATCGAGTTTCGTCTAATCGCATCAAATACAATAGGAGTTCTTCTTCAGCAGAAGTATTGGGTAAGAGATTGACAACTAGCTTGAGAGAGGGTATCTCACATTCTATAGGAAGAATGGCTTCTACACCATAGACTAATCGAAAGGGCTTAAACCCAGTAGCGGATTTGACAGATGTCTGATATGCCCACAATGCCGAAAACAACATTGTATGCCAGCTTGTTTTATGAATTCCTATCATCTGTCGAAGCATAGTTATAAGAACTTTGTTGATTTCTTCGACTTGGCCATTGGCTTGCGGATAATAGGGTGTTGAGTTATCATGATGAAGACCCAACTTTTCCGTAAGTTCAACCATCATAAAATTCCTAAAATGACTACCGTGATCAGTAACGATAGCTTGGGGAACACCAAAATGAGCTATGACATGGTTAAAAATAAAAAAAGCTGCAGTCTTTCCAGTATTATCGAATGTCGGCATCGCCTTCGCCCATTTTGTAAAGTAATCAATAGCTACAATGATGTAACCATGCCCACCGGCCGAGTGAGGGTGACATGTCATGAAATCAATGCCCCATTTTGCAAAAGGACCAACTGAGACCACAGGATGAAGAGGAGCAGGATGTGACCGAATTTTCTGATTGTAGGTCTAGCAGGCATGGAATTTCTGAACGACTGTAATGTAGTCGTTGAACAAGGAAGGCCAAAAATACCCTGCGCATAGGATCTTTTGGGTAGTAGCATAACCAGACATATGACCACCACATTCTCCAGAATGGCAGTCATTCAAAGCTTTCTCGGCTTCGTCAAACATCAGACAACGTCGAAAAACAGAGTCAATTCCATGACGGTAAAGAGTATCCCCAAGGATAATGTATTGACGAGCTTGATAATGGATGCGACGTCATTCAGTACTAGACAAAGCAGGCCGGAAAGTCTGGGCTTGGAGATATATAATTATATCTCCATAAAAAAGATCTTCAGTGCCAATAAGGAAAATAGATCCATCGAGTAATGAATCTACCGCTACAGCTTTCGTGGCAGAGTGAGGAAAATCGCATATTAACTCAACAAAAACTAAGGATTTCTTAGACGTGGCGCGATTGAATTCCAAGTCAAACTCCTGGAGTATGACAATCCATTTAGAGTATTTTCCCCCTAGCAATTGATGTGTAAAAATGTGTTTCATAGGGTTGCAATGAGAAATCACTGTAGTATTCCTTGAGAGAATATAATTCCGAAAGCGTTGAACGGCTTGAACAGCAGCCAAAGCCAGTTTTTCAACATGTTGATACTTGATTTCAGTTGATGTGAGACTTCGACTCAAGTAATAAATAACATGTTCATCGTGCGCATCATCCTCTTGAACGAGAACCATACCAATGGTATACTCTGAGGCAGCGAGATAAATAAAATAATCACGACTATAATCAGGAGGAAATAGAAGCGGAGCTCACGTGAGGGACAAATTCAAAGCCTCAAAAAAATTGTTGGCCATGGTATCCCAAACGAACTCTGAATCTTTCTTTAGTAGCCACGTAAAACCATGAGTAATATCGGTGTAATTAGAGATGAAACGACGAAGAAAGTTTGCTTTCCCTTGCAAACTTTGCAACTGGCGTAGTGTAGAAGGAGGAGGGAGATTAAGAATCGCCTCAACCTTAATAGGATCCACCAGGATCCCGTGACGTGAAACGATAAAACCTAGAATACTGCCGGATTCTATGCAAAAAATGCATTTATGAGGATTTAAATGTATACGATAGAATCGACAATGAACGAAAATGGCACGGAGGTGAGTTGGGTGATCGACTCTGCGCATAGAATGAGCTGGTAAATCGTCCAAATAGGGTTGAACAATATGCTTTATATCATGAAAAGCATATGACATAGCATGTTGAAATGTCACACCAACGTTCTTAATACTGAAGGGGAGTTTCCTATAGGAAAAAGTACCCCAAGGACAAATAAAAGAAGCTTTATGTTGGTCCTCGGGAGCGATGTTAATTTGATTATAGCCAGAGAAACCATCCATGAGAGAGAAGATTTCACTTCTGGCATAGTCATCGACAATCTGGTCAATGAAAGGGGTTGGAAAGTTGTCTTTTGGACAGGATTTCTTAATATCCCTATAATCAACACATACACGAATACTGCCACCTTTCTTATCAATTGGAACAGGGTTGGAAACCCATTCTGTCAGAACCACCGGATAAATAAAACCGGCTTTGAGAAGTTTTTCAACCTCGGTCTTGATAGTCATCGCTTTACGTCGGTGGACTGGATGAAAGCATTTCTGAACAGGTTTAGCTCCAGGGTATGTCTTTATCTCATGTACAACAATAGCAGGATCGATACCTAGCATCTCTTCGTAGCTCCAGGTGAAGATGTCACAAAATTCTTTGAACATAGATGTATAGGTGACGATTTCATCTGGAGAACAGGAAGCTCCAATATGAACATTTTCAACTATCCCAGGTTTAACGGATATGTCAATGGGAATCGTGGGAGAGATATTACTGAGGTTCCTTTCTGCAAACACATCATGAGTAGATCCGACAACGGTCGATATGACAACAACGGTCGACGGAGTCAAAATCCGTTGGTAGTTTTCGAGAGTGTGTTGTTCCAGAAAGAGGATGGAACGATGATGCCCATCGTCCCAAGGGGTGTCCTCCATGATGGACATGATCATCTCGTCAGTGGGAAAGATGACACGGAAAGGATTGAGAGACAACTCATCAAGAGAAGGGGTAGAAGGTGTTTCCGATTGAATGGCCTGATAAACAGATTCAACCAGACTTAAAGGCATGACGTTGCTGAAACGAGTGTGGTCTCTAGGGTCAAGAACTATCCAAGGGTCAGAAGACACAGGAAGTTAATGAGGTATGGTGGAGATCATGTTGATAGAAGAAACTGACGAAACGTCAGGCGGTGGAATGGGGAAAGTACCCATTAACGAAGAGTCTTTTAAAAGGCCTACACCAACATTGTCGTAACCTGGTGGGGTTTTAGCTATAAACAACACGTTGCCAATACAAGTATCAGAATTGAAGAAGGCAAGTTGGTCAACAGTAACTACCTTTCCTTGATGAGGAAAACGTATGACATGGAAAAGTGTTGACACAACTGCACTCATGGAATCTATCCAGCTACGACCAAGCAGAAGATTATAATCAAGGGGAGCATCGAAGACTTCCACTTCAACTTGGACCATTTTACCTTCTAGTGTAATGGGAAACGATGGAAGAACACCGTAAGGCTTAAAACCAGAGCCATTGAAGGATTTTAGAGTATTTTGTGATTCATTTAAAGGAGGATAGCCAATGGCTTTCCAACAAGAAAAAGACATTACACACGTAGAGGCACCCTCATCGATAACAGTTCGACAAATGTTCTTGTTAGAGACAACAACTTGTATCTGGAATGCAAGCTGAGGGGGTAACCTTGGAATATCATCATCCAATTCAAAGACTATTAAATTCATATCTGTTGGGTCAATTCCACCTATAGCTTTGAACAGTGCCTTTTATTGTGCAGGACAAGATTGAAGGACTTCAAGGGTTGACATCGCTGAAGATGCCTGGGCCAGATCTTCAACAATGTTGTAGTTCTGGGCCGCACGAGCATGAGGATTGAAAGCCGATTTCCTAACGAAACCTTTTGGGGGTGGTCGTAGAACTGTATCAAGGCTCGATCGTTCGAGATGAAGAGGACCATTTGTAGGTGGAGTCAGTGGAGAGGGTTGTACCAAAGCATGAGGTAAATCGTCAACCTTCTCCTTAGATAAAGAATAATATTTGGCTCTAGTCGTGAGGGAAATGTTGTTTGGCTTAGAATCACCGGTACACATCAAAACATATGATGTCGTAGACGTATATTGTTGGTCATGGATGACCAACTGAGCCTGTTATTGAGACGTGAAGGGTTGGGACAAGACTGCCGGCGTAGATGGTTTTGGCGTTCCTTGAAGGAACTTAGTAACCTCGGCACGTCGTGGACAATCCTTCATGTAGTGATCATCACCACAGATAAGGCAAGGGTATCATGGTTTGCGCTTATCCCAATATTCAATAGGAGGGGTTTTAGTTTTCTCTGTTTGATTATTATTTTTTCCCTCCTTATTCTTGCCTCTCCCTTTTTTCGATTTATTTTTACCGGTCGGGGTAGATTGAACGACGTTCACCTCAGAAGTTTTACTGGTGGAAGTGGCAGGAGACGGAGCATTTTGAACATTAGAAGAAGTAGATTTAGGGGTTGTACTTGAAACATAATGTGAATGGGCTTGGGCAGCAACAATCACACCATCAACTGCATGCGAGGCAGCTGGAGTAGTTGAAGTGATGGAAGTACCAGGACGAGGTAATTCAGGTAGAAAATTGTAAAGTGTTCCCGTTTGCGAATAAACGAGATCAAGATATTTAGCACGACTTATGGCCTGCTCCTTCGTAACAACGCCACCCATGGAAATGTCTTTACCAATTTCATTCACAAAGGATTTCGTAAACCATTATGCTAGTAACTGATCAGGGAGTTCAAGTTTAATGAGACATCATCTCCTTCGCCACTCATGGATATGATATGATATATGAGTGCCTTTAGTTTGTTTGAAGGAAGTCAAAATCTCAGTCCCAGTATCATAACGGGTTGGTAACTGGTAATGTGTAAGAAAAGCCATAGCTAGGGTGTTGAAATCAGAGAAGAAACCTCGTCGCAATTCAATATACCACTTCGCAGCAGAACTAGTAAGGGTTCGTTGAAAAATACGTAAACGAATAGAGTCATCCATCAATGAATTGGATGAACACCATAGGTGAAAAGTCATGACGTGATTGTTCGGTTCCTCTCCCACTTTTCCATCGAATTTCGGGATGTCCGATGGAAGCTTGGCTGGAATAGAAAGCCATTGGGGAGAGTGACGAATAGGATCATTTAGAATGCTAGACAAATCTGAAAAATCCAAAGTAGCAAGAAAAGGTAACTGTCATATTACCTGCGGGTACTGGTGACTTTGGGGTGGAAGCCCTATTGGCAAACCAGTAGGATCGTATGCAGTCTACCCATAGTGGGAAGATCCAGGCTGATTCGGTGATGGTTGGAGAGGATAGTAGCTCAGAGGATTATAACCTTGAGTGGGGACATGAGTTTGAGCATTCGCACCCCAAATAGGATTTGGTATACTAGGATAGGGTTGGCCTATAGTAGGGACAGGTTGCTGCCCCCCAGTTGTTTGAGGAAGATTTTGTAACATCTGATTCCAATACTGGGCCAAAGCAGGAGATATATTTTGTCCAAAAGGTGGGGTTGGTCCCCCTATCGTAGGTGGAGTTACAACCGGATGTTTTGTGCCAATCGTAGGTTATGTAGTAATTGGATTGTGTCCGGTAAGAGGAAATTGAATTGGACCACCTTGTACACCAATGGGAATCTGCAAGTTTGGTAGAACAGACGGAATAGTGCCACTAGGATTAGGATTGCCAGAAGGAAATTGAGGGAGTGTCTGAATGAAACTAGGAATAGAGTGCCAATGAAAAGAAGGACCACCAAGAGTACCAGAAGGGGTTTGCGGAGGTGTTGGATTGGAAACATTCAACAAAGCATTCAACGTATGGTAGCCGAGTGGTAGTGTTGGAGTAAAATTGGGCGTTTGCTGGGTATTTATAAGAGGAAGTCCAGTTGTAGTGAACTTAGTTGGGACACTTGTAGTGTTCGCGAGATGGGCCATCTCAGTAGGGAGAATAAAGTGATAAGTGGTATTCACCGGTACAGTCTCAGGCTCAGAAAATACTGGAGGGTTGATTTCGGAGACCACAGGCGAACTAGGACTAAAAAGGGTCCCGGGGAAATCACCTGAAGACCAAAAAGGATCTTGGCCTTCTACACCGGGAAAGGGCCCAATGGGTGATCCAGAAGAGGTAACAACGATGTCTCCAGAATAATTTAATCGCATAAAGGGTCATTCACCATGGAGAATTTGATAGTCCTCTCTAGTATTAGTAATTCGAAAAGGTTCTAGAGATTCAGTTGATTCCACTTGTGGTGTGGTGACAACTATTGCTTCACCTTGCTGAGGAGAGCCCTCAGGTGTAGCTGTAGGCAATGGTTGTGAACCGTCCATATGCTCTGGAGATAAAACCTACATTCTACGTGAATGACGTGGGGGAGCTATTGTAAACGAGTGACAAGCTCCACAAATAAATTCCTATGGTCAACTTCGAGAAACAAACAACACGCTCTAGTAAACAAAATCTATGAAGAAATCACCAAGCAAACAATATCTTCTAATTTTGAAGTCACTAGTTGGTGATGAAATCCAATGTCGCAACAATGAAACGAGAAGGGGCGGGGCTAGGGTGGAAAAGTTACGCTGACAACCTGCTTAACGGACTTACACCCTGGTGCAAGCTCCCACACATAATCGTGGGTATACCCTCCNTAATTGGTGGCAGGGGATCTACAGTTGATTGCATCAGAGTAAACATCACAAATCTCCTTGATTTGCTCCAAAGATTTTTCAAATTGGCTTTGTTGGTTGTGGAGCCTGATTATCTTCCTGATTCAGAGGTCCTTGCTTTCAGCTGTGTTTATACCCCAAAAGTATGTACACTCTTCCACGCGGGGGAGTGCAGAGGGGGGGTACCCCCTCTGTGGGGTTTGGGGGCAAGCGGGCCCCCAACGGGGGTTCGGGGGCGAAGCCCCTGAAGCAAAAAATTGCCTTGTAAAAGTATATTGTAATTTCATTGTAAATCTGGACCATTCATTATAAGGTCGCAGATCTAATGGTAGAGATTATGTTAGGGTTTTTCCCTATAAGGCAACCCTCTTTTATGAGGGAAATGTATCGTGACTATGGTGTGTTGCAAGTATTGTATTTTGAGAGAGGAGACTATGAGAGAAAGAAGAGGAAGTTACAACGGGTTTTGTTGTAGGTTGTATCCCTTCATTTGCTGGATAATAATAAAGAAAGGACCTGGAAATTTCTCTGGTGGATGTAGCCCACACTGGGTGAACCACGTAAATCTGTGTCTCTCTTGCATTGTGTGTCTTCTGTGTTTTGTTTCTGCATTTGTTTTATTTTATTTCTCCGTGGTCCTGTTTTTCTAACATAAACCCCGTAGTGGATTTGATAGATGTCTGATATGCCCACAATGCTGAAAACAACATCATGTGCCAGCTGGTTTTATGAATTCCTATCATCCATCGAAGCATATTTATAAGAACTTTGTTGATTTCTTCGACCTGGCCATTAGCTTGTGGATAATAGGGTGTTGAGTTATCATGACGAAGACCCAACTTTTTCGTAAGTTCAGACATCATAAAATTCCTAAAATGACTACCGTGATCAGTAACGATAGCTTGGGGAACACCAAAATGAGCTATGACATGGTTAAAAAGAAACAACGTTGCAGTATTTCCAGTATTATCGAATGTTGGCATTTCCTCGGCCCATTTTGTAAAGTAATCAACAACTACAATGATGTAACCATGCCCCCTGGCCGAGTGAGGGTGACATGTCATGAAATCAATGCCCCATTTTGCAAAAGGACCAACTGATACCACAGGATGAAGAGGAGCAGGATGTGACCGGATTTTCTAATTGTAGGTCTGGAAGGCATGGCACTTCTTAACAGTAATAATGCAGTCGTTGAACAAGGAAGGCCAAAAATATCCTACGCGTAAGATCTTTTGGGCAGTAGCATACCCAGACATATGACCACCACATGCTCTGGAATGGCAGTCATTCAAAGCTTTCTTGGCTTCGTCAAAAGTCAGACAATGTCGAAAAATAGATTCAATTCCTCGACGGTAAAGAGTATCCCCGAGGATAATGTACTGGCGTGCTTGATAGCGGATACGACGTCATTTGGTACTAGACAAAGCAGGCCGGAAAGTTTGGGTTTGGAGATATATAATGATATATCCATACCAAATATCATCAGTGCGGATAAGGAAAAGAGATTCATCAGGCAATGAATCTACTGCTACATTTTCCGTGGCAGAGTGAGGAAAATCACATATCAATTCAACGAAAACTAAGGATTTCTTAGACATGGCGCGATCGAATTCCAAGTCAAACTCCTGGAGTATGACAATCCATTTGGAGTACTTGCCCCCTAGCAATTGACGTGTCAAAATGTGTTGCATAGGTTTGCAATGCGAAATCACCGTAGTTTTTCTTGAAAGGATATAATGCCGAAAGCGTTGAACGGCTTGAACGACAGCCAAAGCCAGTTTTTCAACATGTTGATACTTGATTTCAGTTGATGATAGACTTCGACTCAAGTAATAAATAACATGTTCATCGTGCACATCATCCTCTTGGACAAGAACCATGCTGATGGTATAATCAGAGGCAGCAAGATAAAGAAAATAATCATGACTATAATCAGGAGGAAAGAGAAGCGAAGCACGGGTGAGGGATAACTTCAAAGCTTCAAAAGAAGTGTTGGCAATAGAATCCCAAACAAACTCTGAATCTTTCTTTAATAGTTGGGTAAAACCACGAGTAATCTCGGCGTAATTAGGAATGAAACGATGAAGAAAGTTTGCTTTCCCCTACAAACTTTGCAACTGGCATAGTGTAGAAGGAGGAGGAAGATTAAGAATTGCCTCGACCTTAATAGGATCTACCCGGATCCCTTGACGTGAAATAATGAAACCTAGAAGACGGCCAGATTCGATGCAAAAAACGTATTTATGAGGATTTAAACGAATGCAATAGAACCGACAATGAATGAAAATTGCTCGGAGATGAGTGGGGTGATCGACTTGGCGTAAAAAATGAGCTGGTAAATCGTCCAAATAGGGTTGAACGATATGCTTTATATCGTGAAAATCATAATACATAGCATGTTGAAACGTCGTGCCAACGTTCTTAAGACTGAAGGGAAGTTTCCTATAGGCAAAAGTACCCCAAGGACAAATAAAAGCAGTTTTATGTTGGTCCTCAGGAGCTATGTTAATTTGATTATAGCCGAAGAAACCATCCATGAGAGAGAAGATTTCACTTCCGGCACAGTCATCAATAATCTGGTCGACAAAAGGGGTTGGAAAGTTGTCTTTTGGATAGGCTTTGTTAATATCCCTATAATCAACATATACACGAATACTGCCTCCTTTATTATCAATCGGTACAGGGTTGGAAACCCATTCTGTCAGAGCCACGGGATAGATAAAGTCGGCTTTGAGAAGTTTTTCAACCTCGAGTTTGATAGCCGCCGATTTGCATGGGTGGACTGGACGTAGGCGTTGCCGAATAGGTTTAGCTCCGGGGTATGTCTTTATCTCATGGACAACAATATTAGGGTCGATACCGGGCATCTCTTCATAACTCCAGGCAAAGATATCATGAAATTCTTTAAACAGGGAAGTATAGGTGACAATTTCGTCGGGAGAACACGAAGCTCCAATATGAACATTTTCAACTATCCCAGGTTTAATGGATATGTCAATGGGAATCGTGGGAGAGATATTACTGAGGTTCCCTTCGAAAAACACATCATGTGTAGATCCAGGAACGGTCAATATGACAACAACGGTCGATGGAGTCGAAATCCGTTGGTAGTTCTCGAGAGTGTGTTGTTCCAAAAAGAGTATAGAACAATGATGCCCATCGTCCCAAGGGGTGTCCTCCATGATGGACATGATCATCTCGTCAGTGGGAAAGATGACACGGAAAGGATTGGGAGACAACTCAACAAGAGAGGATGCATAAGGTATTGTCGATCGAATGGCGTGATAAGTAGACTCAACCGGACTTAACAACATAACGTCTCCAAAACGAGTGTGATCTCCAGGATCAGGGACTATCCAAGGGTCAGAAGACACAGGAAGTTCATGAGGTATGGTGGAGATCATGTTAATAGAATCAACGGATGGGTGTGGAACATCGAGTGGTGGTGGAATGGGGAAAGTACCCATTAACGAAGAGTCTTTTAAAAGGCCTACACCGACATTCTCATAACCCGGTGGGGTTTTAGCGATAAACGGCACGTTGCCAGTACGAGTATCGGAATTAAAGAAGGAAAGTTGGTCAACCGTGACAACCTTTCCTTGATGAGGAAATCGTACTACATAGAAAAGTGTTGACACAATAGTGTGCATAGAGTCTATCCAGCTACGACCAAGTAGAAGATTATAATCCAGGGGAGCATCGAAAACTTCCACTTCAACATGGACCGTTTTACCTTCTAGAGTAATAGGCAATGATGGAAGGATTCCATAAGGCTTAAAACTAGAGCCATTGAAGGCTTTCAAAGTATTTTGTGATTCATTTAAAGGAGGAGAGCCAATGGCTTTCCAACAAGCAAAAGACATTACACACGTAGAGGCACCCTCATCGATAACAGTTCGACAAATATTCTTGTCGGCGACAACAACTTATATCTGAAACGCAAGCTGAGGGGGTAACCTTGGAATATGATCTTCCAATTCAAAGACTATCAAATTCAAATTTGTAGGATCAATTCCACTTATATCTTTCAATAGAGCCCTTTGTTGTGCAGGACAAGACTGAAGGACTTCAAGGGAAGACATCGCTGAAGGTGCTTGGGCCAGATCTTCGACAATACTATAGTTCTGGGCTGCACGAGCATGAGGATTGAAAGCCGACTTCCGCACAACAACCTTAGGGGGTCGTACAACTGTATCAAGGATCGGTCGTTCAAGATGAAGAGGACCGTTGGTAGGTGGAGTTGGTGGAGAGGGTTGTACCAAAGCAGGAGGTAAATCATCAACCTTCTCCTTAGATGGAGTATAATCTTTGGCTCTAGTTGTAATGGAAACATCATTCTGCTTAGAATCACCGGTACACATCAAAACATATGATGTCGTAGAATTAGATGGTTGGTCATGGATTACCAACTGAGCCTATTGTTGAGACGGGAAGGGTTGGGACAAGACTGTCGGTGGAGAGGGTTTGGGTGTTCCTTGAAGAAACTTAGTAACCTTGGCATGTCGTGGACAATCCTTCGTGGAGTGATCGTCACCACAGATAAGGCAAGGGTATCGGGGTTTGCGCTTATCTCAATATTCAACATGATTATTTTTAGGCTGCTCTATTTGATTATTATTTTTTCCCTCCTTATTCTTGCCTCTCCCCTTTTTTGATTTATTTTTACCGGTTGGGGTAGATTGAATGGCGTTCACCTCAGAAGTTTTACCGGCGGGAGCGGTAGGAGATGGAGCATTTTGAACATTAGAAGATGTATATTTAGGGGTTGTACTTGAAACAAAATGTGAGTGGGTATGGGTAGTACCAATCACACCATCAGCTGCATGCGAGGCAGCTGGAGCAGTTGAAGTGCTGGAAGTACCAAGATGAGGTAATTCAAGTAGCAAATTGTAAAGTGTTCCCGTTTGTGAATAAATGAGATCAATATATTGGGCATGACTTATAGCCTACTCCTCTGTAACAACACCACCCATGGAAATGTCTTTACCAATTTCGTTCACAAAGGGTTTTGTAAACCATTCTGCCATTAACTGATCAGGGAGTTCAAGTTTGATGAGACGTCATCTCCTTCACCACTCATGGATATGATCCGATATATGGGTGCCTTTAGTCTGTTTGAAGAAAGTCAAAATCTCAGTCCCAGTATCATAACGGATCGTTAACTGGTAATGTGTAAGAAAATCCATAGCTAGGGTGTTGAAATCAGAAAAGAAACCTCGTGGCAATTCAATATACCACTTCGCAGCGGAACCTGTAAGGGTTCGTTGAAAAAGACGTAGATGAATAGAATCATCCATCAATGAATTCAATGAACACCATAGATGAAAAGTCATAACATGATTTTTCGGGTCCTCTCCCACTTTGCCATCAAATTTCGAAATGTTCGATGGAAGCTTGACTAGAATAACATGCCATTGGGGAGAGTGACGAATAGGATCACTTAGAATCCTAGACAAATCTAGCAAATCCAAAGTAGCAAGAAAAGGTAACTGTCTATTCACCTGTGGGTACTGGTGACTTTTGGGTGGAAGCCCTGTCGGAAAACCAGTAGGACCGTATGCATTTTTCCCATAGTAGGAAGACCCTGGCTGATTCAGTGGTGGTTGGTGAGGATAGTAATTCCAAGGATGGTAACCTTGAGTTTGAGTAGGGACTTGAGGTTGAGTAGTTTGACCCTGACCCCAAATAGGATTAGGTATACCTGGATATGGTTGGCCTACAGTAGGGACAGTTTGCTACCCCCTAGGATTTTGAGGAAAGTTTTGTAGAAGTTGATTCCAATACTGGGCCAATTCAAAAGGTATGTTTTGTCCAAAAGGTGAGGTTGGTCCCCCAATCATAGGTTGTGTGCCAACCGAAGGTTGTGCAGTAATTGGAATATGACCAGTAAGAGGATATGGAATCGTACCACCTTGTCCACCAACGAGAATCTACAAGTTTGGTGCAACGAACGATATAGTAGCACTAGGATTAGGATTGCCAGAAGGAAATTGAGGGAGTGTTGGAATAAAACTAGGAATAGGGTGCCCAGGAAAAGGAGGACCACCTGGAGAACTAGCTGGGGTTTGCGATGCTATTGGATTGGAAGCATTCAACAAAGCATTCAATGTATGATAACCAGGTGGTAATGTCGGGTTGACATTAGGCATTCGCTGGGTATTGATAGGAGCAAGACTAGTTGCAGTAATTCTAGTTTGGACACTCGTAGTATTCGCGAGATGGGCCATCTCGAGAGGGAGAACAAATTGATAAGTGGTAGCTATAGGTGTAGTTTCTGTCTCAGAAAACACCGGAGGGTTGATTTCGTAGACTGTAGGTGAATCAGTACCAAAAATGACTCGACGGAAATCACCAGACCAAAAAGGATCTTGGCCTACTACACCGGGAGAAGGCCCAACAGTTGATTCAGAAGAGGTAACAATTGCTTCTTTAGAGGAATTTAATTTCACAAAAGGTCATTCACCACGGCGAATTCTATAGTCCTCTCTAGTATTGTTAATTCGAAAAGGTTCTAGAGAATAAGTTCATTCTACTTGTGGTGTGGTGACAACTGGAACGTCACTCGTCTCCCCGTGTGGTGGAGTAACCACTGGGACTTCAGTCTAATGGGGAGAACCCTCGGGTGTATCGGTAGGCAAGGGTTGAGAATCGTCCAGATGCTCTAGAGATAAACCTTTCATTCTATGTGAACACCGTGGGGGAGAAATTATAAACAAGTGACAAGCTCTGCGAAGAAATTCCTATGGTCAACCTCGAGAAACAAAAAACACACACTAGGAAGCAAAATCTAGGAAGAAATCACCAAACAAACAAAACCTTCTAATATCGGAGCCACTAGTTGGTGATGAAATCCAACGTCGCAACAACGAGACGAGAAGGGGCAGGGCTAGGATGGAAAAGTTATGTTGACGACCTGCTTAACGGACTTACACCCTGGTGCAAGCTCCCACACATAATCGTGGGTATACCCTCCAAGGAGCCCGAGTGAGTTTGATCAACGTCAATTCCAGGTACCGTGAAGACTTTCCCCTCCACAGTCACCTTGGG
>SNQJ01S0142657.1:11924-32515 GCA_010110895.2 Picea sitchensis
TTGGGGTTGTTCTTGTTGTTCATGACCTCCATCTCCCTCATCAGTGGTTTCAGTCATATTCTATGTTGCCCAGGTTTGAAGGGCCTGGACAATATCTTCCATATTGATGCCTTTTATCTGAGAGGGGGTGGTTTCGCTAGTTGGGTGAGTGTTAATATCTTTCTTGGGGGGGGAACTTAAAAAAACTTTTCTGATTGGAAGATCCCTCTCCATTACCCCTTTTTCAGGTCAACCAAGTCGTTGGATATATTTTTGATGATTCTTTGAAGAGATTCCATATCCATCAAATCAAATGGATTTTTATCTTCACTGGACTTAGATGTGGAGATTTTACTTTTACCTTTATCTTTAGATGGTTATGATTTGGAGTAACCTTTTAAACTTAACAATTATTTTTTCAAATTTAAGGGCTTCTTGGAAAGCTTCTTCTAGAGTATCATTTTCATAATTTTTTACATACATGGCCATGGACATGGTTAAACCAGAGGTGTAAAATTCAATAGTGACATCTTCAACGGGTTTTGAGGCCCTTGGGATTCATTTTAAGAAAGTGAGGAACCATTGATTTTAATCATTAACTACTTCTTTCGAATCCATCTTGGATCTTGATAGTTTGAGAACCCGGGTGGATGGTGTTTTATTTTCCCCAATTTTTTGGAGGAAAGAGTTTTCAAAAGTTCTCCAATTTGTAATGGAGGATTCTTCTAGATATAAATACCACGTCGACGTTTTTTCTTCAAAGGTAAGGGGAAACAGACTATGTCTTCGTGACAAATTCTTTGTAGCCTAATAGCCACCATGAATTTCTTAATATGGTTCTTGTCTGAATCCTTTTTTTCGAGGTCAAATTTAGGTAGGAATTTATGAGGGTGTCTGGGCATGTCATGCTAAACTCTTGGTATAACGACCGCATTAGCAAACAACTAGGTCTGGTAGGGGGGAGGATTTTGGTTCACATTTTCTCCATCCATGTTTAGGGTTTGATATAAAATGAAATGATAGGGTTTATCTTCAAATTCACTCTCATATTCATCCCCTTCATTGGAATTTTCCTCCGACTCATGTGTAGGGGTGTGAGGGGGTGACTCGAGAGGTTAGGGTGGTCTACCTCTTGCTCCGTCAATGAGTATATGATATTCAAGATTAAATTTTGAAACCTCAGGGAAATTGGAAGTACTTTCGGGAACATGATATTCAGGGGTCCCAAATGAATGATTTTCTTGGTAGGAATAAGGGTCAGCAAAATAGGGATTTGTATGTCGAAGGTGTTAGCACATGAAATGTACTTAAGGTCATCTCCATTTTTTATTTTTTCTTTGTCTAGTTTTTTTAGGGTCATATATAGTCTTTGGAGACAAGATGATAGGTCTTGGTAATTAGGGTCATGTCATCATGAGTTATTATCAAAAGTGATCTCTTGGATCATTCTGCAGTCACCAAATAATTTGAACTTGTTTCGCTGCAGAAAATCCTCTTTTATTGCAAACACTCTTTTTTTGCCCAAAATTTCAACATTATTTCCCTTCACTGATATAGAAGCCTTCTTTGTTGACTCTACTTCCCATACTATCAAGGTTCTTTTGTTCTAACCTTAGTCCCTACCAAATTTTGTTCTGTTACAGAAAATCCAGCTCACTACAAAACATTTTTTTCGATGTTGAAACCTTGTTCTTTGACTAAACCTATGATATTAATTGTACCTTGTTGAACCCTTGATACTATATATTCTCTCCACAATAATTTTATCTCTGTTGATATACATGCAACCTGACAAGAAGAAGAAGAATATAGTTGCACACTTGGATGACTGTGAGAAAGCCATTGAAAACAACATAAACATGGTAAAAAGGTCTATGTACCTCCACACGAAACTAAAGAATGCATACAACAGAAAATGATGCTACGAAAGGAAAACAAAGTTCTGAAGAGGAACCTGCATCATATGGAAGAAAGGGATGCTAGAAGTGGTTTGGATGTGCTGACACAAGCTGTTGCTAACTAACATCTACTGAGAAAATTCCAATTTTGCAATTTTGTAACTAATAGAATGATGAAGAATCTTATTTGGTAACACTCAATATATGTTGATAATGAAAAGAAAGTTATTTTTGATGTTTAAATTTTTTTTTGTAGTTAATAAGGGATAGGACCTCTGGCTAGCATTAAAAAATAGTTTAAAAATGTGTGGCAAGCTCGAAATATACATTTACAAAGGTTCCGCATTGAAATCTCGATTCACTGCAAAACTGACATACACAAAGATTCTGTAGCGAATTCTAGCACGCTATGAAATTGCATTTTCATCATATATTGAAATATACGAACTAGGTTTTCCCCAAATTTATTTTGGAGAAGAATCATAGCTCCATTGATCTACTAACAAAAAATCATCCCAACCCAGTTCGCCATTTGGGAAAAAAGTAAAAAACATCATCTACAGAAAATTCTGCAGCGAAATTTAGTAGTTCTCTACGGAACTGCACAGTCAGTAGGATTCTCCTTCATTTTGAAGTGACAACGCAAAGGAACTCCTCAAATACTTTAGGAGAGCATGGATACCATGTGTCTCATCCCAATATCAAGCAACTTAATGGTTTCTAGAAGATATTAATGGCATACGACAAGATCCTAAAAAATAGGATATGGAACAGTTTTTGTTGTAACTTATTGTAACCAATTCCTAACTAGGGGGGGAATCCAATGTATTTGTCTCTAATTTGACCCCTTAGACTAAAAAACATAGATAATCTATATAGGATGGACTTTTTTATGAAGAAGGGGTTGGAATTTTGGAATTTTGAGACTATTTTGTCTATTTCTGAACCTTTGTATATGTAAAATATGTGTATCCATATTACATGATTCTAATATAGTGGATGATTAGCCATTTTTGTTCCTATTCAATTCTAATCTTTTATTCTTTCTTTAATGGGATGATCTATATATGTGGAACATTTAGAATTTTATTTGATGTTCTGTGATAAATGATTTATTACATGATATTATGTCCATTAAAGAATTATGTGTTTCTTAGTTGAGAAGTTCTCAGAGAGGAAATATTCTTCAGTGAACTATTCACTCAGAGTTGGAAGCGATATTGTTTGGTTCATGGTGGTGTTTTTCATGTTATCTTCAATTTCATTCACATGTTTTCAAGTTAATCAAATGTTGTGTTATCCCTTCTTGCTGGGACACAGACCATTATTAGATTGTATTGGAGAACTCATCTCAAATCTTCTCAGATTCTTTCCATCTTATTTTATTAACAATTATGATCACTTGAGAACTAAATGGGTATTAGGCGTGTTCTTAAATCATTCTAAGAACAGCTCCTGGTGCTAACATAAGGCCTTACTGATTTCAGGAAGAGATTAATCTAAGGGCAATTGTTTGGTCTGTTTGTTATGCTGTCTAGTCAGTGCATGATTGGTTCATTCAGTTGAGTGTCTGACTAAAGATTTGATCTCTGAGATAGTTAGGATATGCGGTTGAGGAGAAGATAAATATTCTTTAGGATGAGAGGGAATGCGGTGAGTGTTGACCTGAGATGGAGTGTTCACTATATGTTTTGAAGTGAAGACATTATGTTTGGAGTAAATTTGATGGGAATCAGTCATGGAGGAAAAGATTACTTGCAGAGCATAATAGGAAGAATTCAAATTTCTATTTGTATCCATTCAGTTTTGTGGCCCTCCTTTTAGCACCATTTCTGTTGATGGGACAAAATGACCCGTTCAATCAATTAATGGAAAACACATGATGGCATGTCCCAATTAGACCCACTATTGTTTGGAGTAGAGATTTTGACCAACTTTTGGCATGGTTACCAACTACCTAAAATACTAACTAAATATGACTCTGAGAATCAAAGGTTATGAGATGAATAAAAACTAATATAAAATAAGTAAACACAACTAACTAAAATTAAATTAAGAGATATGATTATTATTATAAGATGTAGTCTCTAAACTAATACTGTTTAAATCAATCTATCCTGATCAGGAGCAAACTAGAAAAAATAAATGAATATACTGAATAATGCACATTACTTGAGTAGAATAAATTCATGACACAAGTGATACATAAATTTGATAGCACAATATGTTAGAACCAAAGAATTGATAAATTTAACAACATTATACTATCAATGTACTCATCTTGAAAACCATGATAACTGCAAACTACAAACATTAATTTAGAAGTAATTCATCAATGAACATTCACAGACTACAAACAGAGAGATGCATAAACAAAATAATCTCATTCACGCACATCAATACCATAATATTCAAATTTAGAATGTCTCTCGGATTCAAATTAACTTGCAGTAAAAATATTGTCGTGTTAGTTTCTAAAACCAAAACCCCTTTCAAATGGGTAGCGGTCCCTTTATATAGTGAGGGGAGAATGCTTACAATCATTCTTCTTGGTAATCATAAAAATTATGGCCATTTCATAAAAAAAATATTCATATTCTAGAATAGATTACAATATCAGAAGAAAACAACATCTGGAAAGAACTGTGGAATTTTGTAATCATGACATGGTCAACTTCTATTGTTGGTCTTGGTATTCTTTCCAAGTGGAGTGATCGTTTAAAATTCTCTCGAGTTTTCTTGATTGCAACCTCTCTAAGATTGATTCTTCGTTACATACTTTTGAAGGCACTTGTTGATATAATTGCTCCACCATGGCTTTTACAAAGGATTGAATCTTATGGGAGAGACGGGTAGGAAAAAATAGATGTTTTGCAATCGATTTTTCTTCAAATAGCATCAGATCCTGAATGCTCACCTTACTAGATTTCTTTAGATCCTCCACATCAACCGCCCCAGTGATGACAAAAATCGTTTCGTCTATAGACTGCAGTGGCTGGACCCTTGTCTTTGTGACGAGATCATTAGCATATTTCCACAGTTGTGCACTTGTGTCAACAACTACTCCTTGGGTGGAGCAGACACTTGTGAAGAGAGGTTCTCGATGTCGAAAAGCATTCGATGCTTGAGTCTTTATCTTGTCGAATATAATGGTAGAGAGGTAGGTGGAGGTTGGTGCATGTCCTGCCAATTAACCATCTCCTCAAACTCCTCGCTCACTTCCTGATACCTTGGTGCATGTCCTACCAATTAAGTTTCTCTTGGCACTCCACACATATGTTGATCAACATATTAAGGAGTTCATTCCTTTACTTTTCTAAATTTTCGCTGGCAGCCAAAAATTGTGCTATTCTGGACTCCACGGTACATTTCAAGGCTCTATTATTTTCTAGAGCGGTATTGAGTTTATGTATTTCCACTTCTAACTCGTTCTTGTGGGTGTCCCATAAGATTTACATCCTCTTTTAAATCTCTTCATTCAAGTGGTCTCTTTGTTCCTATAGGGAACCATTGATCTTACCTGAATTTAGACCTTCAACTCCTTTGACAACTTCCTAGATATCTATGGAAAATTGGTCTTTTACACCTTTCATCTCCATTTTCATCTCTACTACTCAGTTCCTCACAATGTTCAGGGCATTAGTTACCTCTAGGAAAAATGAGGCATTTAATCTTGCAAAGGCATTGAGAGCAGAAGCTTCTTGGGTCATGTTTTCTTCTGGATCAAGCCTAGCCTTCCATTCTAATATCCTTCCTACATATGAATTTGACTTGGTGTCTTCTCCTCTCTTTATTTTTGCCAATATATTCTCAATTCTTCTAGTTCTATTGTCGAAGTAGTAGTTTCCAATAGAGACTGCAAATCCTTCAAAATTGAGATCTTGGGAAGAGAGAGAGAGGAGTCTCCTGGTATGGATATTATAGGGGTTTACTTTAGAGGAGGTATATTCACAATGGCTAGGTTTGGTTTCAATGGAGTGCCTATTGTATGGTTTAAATTCTATTTAAAAATCTCATTATATTTCTTATTTTATTCAGTCTTGTTGGCCAATTGTTTCGCCTCTGCCTCTTCAGCCAGTTTCCCGACTTGTTCTTCATTAGCTATCCTCTTGTCTTCCTCAACCTCTTCCAAATTTTTAGCTTCGTCTTCTTTCTTATTTTGCAAAGCGTCTTATTGTGCCATGCACTCACGTTCTATCATGTTCTTCTCCTTAGTCTATATCCTTTGATAATATTGCTCATCTTGGAGACTTTTATGTTCAAGCTATTTTTATTTTTTGGTCTTCTCCTATTCTTTGGAATTTCATGTATCTTGTTCTTGTTGGCACAAATTTTGGAATTGGGTTAAATTTTCCATATTTAATTCTTCTTTTTCGAGATCAAGCTCTCGCTTTGCAGCGTCATGGGGCAACTGGTGCAAGACTTCATCATACGAGATTACTCCTTTAAATTTATCCTCCTCAAAATCAACAACGTGGATATTTGGATGAGTGAGGCCGACAAAATTGAAATGATTGATAGCCATCTCATGAGGATTGTGGCCTTTAGGCTCACCCGAGCACAAGGTTATCTCTTGTAAGGTCTCAACTTCCTTCCTTGCATGTTGAATGTTGGAAATAGAATAGCTTGCAATGTGGAGAGGGAATATTAGCCACTGTATTTTACTATTGGTTTGCAAAAGTGTGGTGACGCCAGACCCCATCGTTTGGTTCGCTATTTCCATCATTAATAATCGGTCTGATACGAAATATGGCAAGAGATGTGGAGCTATGGTGGTCCCATAAACCCTGATAAATGAGTAGTACTTGTAGAAGAACCAATTAGCCACCCCTTTCATCCCATTTCGAGCCTCAAAGGATATCCTTTGTCTGGGAAAGCCAGAAAGAACATAATGCATAGGGGAAATAAATAAATTGCAAAAATCATAAAAAATGTTGTTTGAAAATTATGCTCCATAATTGGGAGAAATAAACATGAATGGAGGGATGAATTCGGTCCCAATTCCATCCTAGTTTGGGAAATTGTACCGAGAAAAAAATGGCGTCAATCATATAAGAAGACTTTTTAAAACATGGTTTCTTAATACCTGGGAGATTCTTTGCATGCAAGAATATATTAAAGGCTAGGATATCATCCCAATTGAAGATATGTCCCATTCTAATGACGGTGTGTGCCAAAGATAACTAGTCAATTTGGAAGTGCGTAGTCTTTTCTTCCCCATATAAACGTGAGAGCATGGAAACCAACAACTTGTAAGGATTTTAAGCCTGTGGGTGGGAACCAATTTCTGAATTTTTTTAAGGGTTTCATCTTCGTCCTCCCACTAGTGTTTCATTTATTTTATCGGTCCTTTTCTTTCATGGGCGAGCCCTTTTAATAATGGTTCATTCAACGAGCAAGTGGGAGTGGGAAGGTGATATCTGAAGCTAATGTCCTTTGGCCTGAGAGAAGATACTCACTTCCCTTGCTTTTTCATGATGTTCATCATGAAAGCATCAAATTTCTTGAGGTACCAATGTGATTCCTCATTGTATGCGAATAGTTGTGTCCTGACATCTACCAGCTAGATACCTCTTTTTAGGATATTCTAGTACACCTATAAAATGTTGTCTTCTTCAAGAAAATATGCGGAGTCAGATATCCTGTAGATATCTTCAATGTCAGGGAAATGGTCCTCGCCAGTGTGAGGAATTGTGTTAGTCATCAAAGTTTTGACCGGTCGAGATGATGATTCAGGGCCTGTGTCACCCTGGAAGTACACTGAGATTTTAGATATTTTAGGTTTCTAGCTTGCCATGATGAATAACCAAATTATCCTGCAATAACACGTTAAAAAGAATATCATGTTATATTAAGTATAATTCCTTAGCTGTAATAATGAAAGATTGGTTAAGTGATAGAAAATGAAGGTTACCCGTAAACAAGCAGTTGCAGTACCATAGTAGGGAATATTAGTAAGTGAGGGAGTCAAGATGAAACACAAACTTTGTGGACTATTTTTCAAAAACTTACAGTGAAAGTTGTGTTCTGAAAGGGTGTTTTTATAACTCACAATGCACATCCACCTAGCATGAGTATGCCATAACTTAGGTGTGTATGAGGATCTTTCTAAATATGGTCTTAATTTTTATCGTTAATACACATCATATCTATAATTAAATCTTATTAAGATGGATAAATGTATTGATTCAGGCATTGGGGGTAGTGCTAAACCATATCTTTGAATAAGATCGTTATCAAGGTAATGCCTTCAAAGTATGAGAGATCATGGTTTTTTCGAACTCTCAAAGGAAGGGTATCAAAGGCATATTTCCTTATATGTGTACCAGTGGGTGGACCTAGCATGTCGACTAATAAATAGTGATACGAAAATAAGTGGGACCCGTTGAGGTATTGGAATCGGGATAAATCAAGATGAGGGAGGAACTAAAACCTGAGGGGAAGGTATTGACATAATATTCGTTGTTTTTTATAAAGGCGTGTTAAACTATGTGCTTTATAATATTTTGGAACATGGTTGTCAGAGGTTTGAAGGATGGGGAAACGCTTGAGCTCCAATGGAGACAGTATCGAAGAATATTCTTTCAACCTAGGAGAATGTGCAGGATACATACGTGAGAAGGGTCAAGAGGCCATCATAGTTTTTTCTTCGGAGTTTGATAATACGAGGCTTAAAAAGGCTCCCGATGAGAAAGGTATCGAAGGTACTATTCCTTTGATACTTTAGAACCATTGTTATGTCCCGAAAGCAATAAAAACAACTCATTGGAGAATGATAAAATGAGAAGTCAAAASTCCAATATTGGGATGCCACTTGGGGAGGTGGTCATTTGACATATCATAATGATTCTTGGGGCTTCTGAAAGAAAAACAGWGTGAGATTCAGAGTCATCAAAGTGTGAATATCAGAGTTTAAGTTAACGCGTGAAAAGGGGACTTCGAAGAACACGATCTAGAAATATATTTGAGTTAATATTGGGTTGTCTTAGTGAGGTAAGGATGCAAGTCTTGTAGGGTAAAATATGTGTGCACAAGAAAAAGAGAAAAATATTTTAGGGACCCATAACATTTAAAATATGGGGGTGTTTTGTGAAATGACCCATAACAGACAGTTCAAAAAAATGATACCTAACATTCCTAAATATTCCATCCATTCATACTTGAAATGAGAGAGAAAAGGAGAAGGACAAAGAAGTACCTATTTACATCAGTTGTCCTCATCGCTCTGAAGTTGGATTCAAGCCATCTTTATATGTAGTCTACCTCCAAAAGAATAAGACTAACCTCCTCTTATACTAGTTGCAACAAGTTAGGCAAATACTGTCCTAATCAAGTTACACTCAATGGAAATGAGGAAATAGGCCAAGTTAATACATATAAGAAACAATGGAACTTACAATGGGTTGCAAGCTTCCTTCTTGCTTCTCCTTTTTATCCCCTTATGTGCAATGCCACAATACTTTTGAATTCTAAGATCAAAAGTTTTATACTTTTCATATGAACTCCCTTCAACCTTGAGAGGCCTAGTTTATATAGGATCTTGGGAGGTTTAACCATCATAGGGAATCAAGGGAATGGTTGAGGATTAGGTGAATAAGGTTGAGATTATTTCTCCTTAGTTTAGGATTTAATATAATATAATATCACAAAGTATAATATCGCATGCTCATGAGTCACCTCAAACCATAAAAACCCAAAGATTCTTAGAACTTATCCGACAGAAAAATGAGGAATCGGTTAAAACTCTCCTAACAGGAAGGACGCTCCCATAGAGTGGCATAAAGGGTGTCATGAACACTCCCAAATGGTCTAATAATGGGTGTCCATGAGGGGAGGGATTCTCCCTATGCATGAGAAGGGGAGCGTGTCCCTTCCAACTAAGCCAAAAATTGAAGGAAAAATTCATGTTTTTGACCTTCAAAATGGGTTTTTCTTCTCCTCAAGCATTAGGGATGATGAAAAAGTATTGTTCCATGGTTTTGGAGTGATGAAACACAAATGAGACACTTAGGAAAGCATCATTTTGGAATTAGGACACTCGAAAATGAAACTGTACATATGTGCAACACTTAATGAAAAAGTGACATAAGTGTGACACTTAGTACGACACTAGGCAGTGTGCAAATTTTACGTATAACACTCATATATTGGACAATATGAAAAACTATTGACATATCATTTTTATTTACAGAATCTTCCTTTGGAAGACTTGTTCTTTCCAATTTTTCTTCATACTCTTAACAAGTTTGAAATACAAACCCTAAATTTGTTACATTTTTCTCTTCTAATCTTTGATGATAAGAAGAGGGAAACACATTATAGTATTGGATAAAATCAACTTGGTTATGAGGTAATATTAGCTTGTATAATTTACTGAAGCAAATATTGAAAGACTTGATTGTTTCACCATTATTATAAATAATTTTGTTATATTCCCATAGTTGATCTATTGGATTTTTTGGCTGCCCATAAGTTGATTTAAATCAGTAAGTTAGTTCATCCAAATTTTAAAATACTTTAGGAGGTAATTTGAATAAATATGCAACATATTTACCTTCTAAATAATTGACAACAATCACATGGAAGTTTCATTATCATTCACACCTATGTTATGGCATGCATTATAAAATGCAATCAAAGGTTCTTTAGTAGAAATGGTGCCATTTCCTGAGAATTTTGGCAAATGATCCTTAAATTTAGGAATGGGATTCATAGCTGGAGTAAGATTTAAAGGTGAAGATACATGCCATGGTGTAGTGGTTGCATATTTTTCAAACTGAAATAAACCAAATTTCTTGATCATCTTGGCAGGATTTTTCCTGGATTGAATTGGGATGTGATGAATAAAGAAACTTCCAATCATTGATGAGGAAGAACTTTGTGAAAAAGTCGATGAAATAGTACCAAAAGAAGAACCGGAAGATGTCATCTTGAAAGAGATAGGATTTAAGGATATTGATGAACTAGAAGAGTCAGATAAAGATCTTTGAAGTTTAGGTTGTATACTTTCTAAAAAAAAAATTCTTCTTCCTACTACAAATAAAAGATTAAACTCGAGAGATAAACCTCTTGTTCTTCGAGAAGAAACAAACCTAGAGGAAATAATTCAACCACTTACTGAGGTAGATGATTTTTTTATTTCCTTTGCTAGGCTTCCCACTCTTCATGAATTATTATGTCTCTAGCAATGACCTCTCAAGAACGTTGAAGTTCTTCATGATTGTAAGTAGTTTCTAAAATCATATTAAACAAATTCAAAGAAATAATATTTTGATCATCTAAACCATCCCCAATGTTATATTTTCATGCAACAGGAAAAGTCATCAAATAAAAAAAAAAAAGAAAAAACTAAGTACAAAAAATAAGATAAAAATATCAGAGAATTATGGACAAATCCCTAGTATGGTCACCAAATAAATGTTGGTGAAAAGGAATGGATGTCCTTATACAAAACAACTTTGAATCTTGTTAGGATAAGGTAAGATAGAAATAATTATTACACTATGTTTATAGCCTTTGCAAAAATATCAATTACTCCTCAAACAATATGTACTTGGGCCTACAAAGAAAAATTTAAAAAATGCTTGTAATATAAATTTATATCATATTTAAGAAATAATCAGAAGACAAATCTGAAATAACATTACACATCAAGTCCAAATGTGAGATAAAAAACTAGCAATGATTTTTATTAATTCAAATCTAAATTACAACCAAAAACTTTCTCTTCATACCCCTGCTTGGGTAAGGACCAAAGTAAGACTTAGGAGACAAAGGTGGAATGTTACATCACACATAGACTACTGGTGTCTTATAAGTAAAGACCAAGATTCATAAAACTAGATCAACAAGCCACAAATGTACCAATGTATTGAACCTACAAAACAATTCTAAGCAACACTAAAAACTAATTCATAAATCAAATAATAATTAACAGACTATCAAAATAATTATTGACATTTAGAAGCATGCCAATAATCTATGTGTCTTAGTGCTTCTTATTTGCACCTTCAGTAAAAACCTGCCATCAACAAGAAGATTCAACCTTCAAGTAATTCTGAAATGAATGGAATACAAATGTAATCTCACTTCATAGCAAGAGAAAAACTTATCATAGTTTGTGCCTCTCTATTCTCTCATTCTTTGTCCCTCCATAAAGTCCTTTGTTTATTCATCAAAGGTAGTTTTGATTAGTTCAACTACCTTTAGTTATATAATTAACTAAATTTAGTAAGTGGGATACAAAAATTTAAATAAATAATCATAATAAGGGTTTTATAAATAATAAATAATAGGTGGGGGCCCCTAAATAACTTTGTTGTTTAATTTTCAAAATATCCCCTTGTACCTCCATAATTGTAATATGCATACCATCCATCAAATAAATTCATATTCGATAGCCCAAAAATAAAAATTCCATAATTACACCTGTAACTCCCAAAATGATTTGAAAGATATCAAAATATTATTTGTTGTCCAAAAAGTGTATGTCACCAGTAAAATGCCACATAAAGTCATCATAAAATGAAATTAAAAATCATATTTCTTGTGGGAGAATTGAAGTCTCTTATTTCTTCACCTCTACCATCTAGCTTGTTGCCCTCAGTTCCAATTTCCTTTGTTTCCCCTGTTATCCCCATTTTGTGGGATAACTAAGGAGATCGTGTCTCGAGGCCCTCAGGTTGCATATATGGAGTGATGAGAAAAATACATGACCAATGGTGTCCACGTGCACAAATGGAGGCCCTTCTCACCACCATAGAGGTCAGGATTTTTAGATGGCATCCACCACACCAAATGGCTTCTGAAAGGCATTGGGCCTTGCTCCATGAGGTACAAGTAAGGTATTACAGTGAGTGTCATTTTAATATTTGAGGCATTTTGAGTATGTTGTATCTTAGACTACTTTAGATTTCATGACATATGCTTGGCCATTATTCCTTTTTCCCCATTTCACCTTGGTTGTTGACATTGTTCCCTAGTAATTGGTCTTCCTTGGGGATGGTTTTTCTACTAGGAACTCCCTTGAAGAGCCATCATACCGTTCCCAGCCATACTTACCACTTTCCATCACCTAAAACCCCCCATTTCCTTATCTCCTTGGATTTAAGGGTGTATTGACCCAAGAAGGGGTCGTCCCTCATTCCATGGGAAGAAAGGGTTGAAGGCCTAGAGGGATTGATGTTGGCTAAAAAAAAAAATCCTATATATAGACCTTTCAGATGCTTCGCCCATGGATCCCCTGAGAAATCAATGAAATGCTTCTCTATAAGAAAAGAGGGACCTACAAGAATAAATTATAATGAATGCTTAAGGGGTTAGTTGGAGGATAGGAGGTCTCATCATGATCCGGTCTATCATGATCATGGGTATCTAGCGGTATGAAATTACCATCATCTGGTCACCAATCCAGGGTAGTGTCTCTATGTTACACAACTGAGAGAAAGGGGATGTCATCACGAGTCAACCTTCTCATTTCCGTGAGATATTTGTGATTGACACTATCATTATCTAGACACCACGCTAGGATAGTGGCATTCAACTTATTCCTTAAAACATGAAAGAAACAAAGAATGGAAAGAGGATGGGTTTGAAAAAATGCATTGCAAATGAAGGTTCCACACACCCTCTACAAAGACACCCATGAATGAGACACTACAACCCATTGTATGTCATGAACCCCATGCCAAGTGAGTCTTGATCCATAACCACTTCATCTACTTCACATGGCTTACAAAGGGATCACTTGGGAAACACTCCTTGACCTAGGGAAATATATACCCAATAGGACACCTCATCAACCCTCCCATATCCAAGCTTGGAAAGTTGCATAATATCTTTGAGAAATTACTTGTTTGACCAGGTAATATTTGGTGCACATGATTAGGTGGATCATTTATTGATTTGATTTACTCACCATGATATTTTGACTTGATATCCTTGGAGGTCATGCTTATTTTCCTTTGAGGGACCTAGTTGGTGGACAGTTTGGAAGAATAAGCCTAGCGTGGGCTTCCATGGGGCTTGAACCCCACAGGTTGGATGCTAAAGGGCCACATGCTGGATCATGATGACTTGGATTTGGAAGTCTATAAGACATCATGGGTGACATGACCTATCCCTCACATGCCAAATGTTTTTTCTAGGAGAGGAAAAAAATCACCTTTAGAGACTTGATGTCACCTAGAGGGATAGATTTTGGTGGTGAAGGTATTGCTTGATGACATGTGGCATATTTTGAAAGAAGGAAGATTGAAGATTGTTGGCATAGGGGAAGAACCAGGTTTCAACGCTTCAATGATGCACCAACAAAACCCTAACTATTTGCCCTTTTGGCAACACCTACGAAGCAAGCGAAGTCTCACCCGAGGTAGAGGCAAGGGGGTTACAGGACTCAGGTGTCTGTAACCAAGTTGGGACACATATATGTGATTACAATTAATTTGCAGAGTACTTAAGAACCACATGCATCATTTTATCATCTTTATTCACATCGCAAAACAAACCCTAAGAATAGATCAACGCAGTAATATTGACAAAATACACATCGCACTTAGCATCATAAATTAGATCTAGGACATTCAACATAAATAAAGCATTAAGAATTCATAGATCTATCTATAATATATAACAACCAATGCACTAAGAATATTCACATCATACGCATCATAGTACAAAGAAAACCATCAACACATGATATATGTGGTTCACCCCAGTGTGGGGCTATGCCCACCAACAAGTTCTTATTCTTTATTAGTCTTCAATATCTTACATTCATTTTCTCCCGTTCACTGAGCCATAGAGCCAAGCTTCGCACCGGACAGGTGATCTGTGCACTAAGCACTAGATCCACCTTCCCAAAATCATGTCAAGGCATAGAACAACTCTTCTACTAAGCATAGAGCCTTACATACACAGTTTGTTGCACTAAGCAACCCAAAACTACTTTCCTCTTGCAATTAGCTAATTACATCCCCGCTCTACATTACATTATTACACTTATTTATACTTTTGCATTTACAAAAAGGCCTAATCATGGGTAAACCCATAGGTCGACATCCCATAAAACCTAATACAAAACCATAATGAACCCCTTGTTGGGTCCACAAATCAAGCGAGATCTCGTGATCTCAGCTCCGCATGGGCGCTCCATCTTCGACCAGGCTGTTGAAGTCCAAAAAGGTGGTAAAACCTGACCAATGTTTCCTCAAAACTTGGTCGAGGGACAACATGCCCCCAACACTCACATGTGACTTGTCCTGAGTCACTCATATCTGGGCAGCACTACTTCGAAGGCCTCGAGTTTAGCTTGAGTTTCCTCGACTTGTTTCTTCGCTTGATCTTCTTACTCAGCGAACTCCCTTCCAGGCATTGCTCCACTATCACAACCACTTGGTATGGTTTCGAACCTTGTCCTTTGATCTCTTCAAACACCGCAAAGGCTTCCTCCTGCACCAGTTGTAGACTATGTGTAACTTCCATTACTCTTCCCTGGATGGCAGTAATCTTCTTCTGGGCCGTGTGATGTTCCTGTGATTTCTTCATTCTCTCAATTGTAGTGAGTGACTTCATCTGTGCTTGAACTATCAGTGCCTATTGTTTCACCTCCAACTTCCTAATCTTTGGATATTTCGTGAGGTGTTTGTAGGTATACACGCTTTTGTCACTCAGTTGTTTGCATTATGAAGTGATGGATCTAATCCTTCTGATTACGCTCTTAGCGGCTTCCTCCCTATGTTCACGCACTTCCTGTGAAGTACTCGATATTGCTTGAAGTTGTTGGATGGCCTCAGTGAGCTTCATCACTCGAACCTCGATTGCCTCATGTTCTTCTTGTTCCAAACCTGACACAGAGTGAAGTACTCTACCCACCACCTCTTTTACTGCAGTCTTCTCTATGAGCAACTAGTCCTTTTCCCTCTGTATCTTCACTTTGTCCTCCTCGAGCATCACCCAAAACTCATCCTTCTCATTTTCATAAGTGGTCACATAGTACCACGCAACTCGTAGTTTCTCCAAGATCTCCTCTTTTTCTTGTTTCAAGTATTTTGTATCGTTCTCTTCTCTTCTTAGACTCGCTGAAGTCGAGCCTCTGTTTCATCTGCAAGTCTTCAAAGTTGGGCTGGCTCATCTCCCAACTTTGCAGTCTCTTACAAGGAAGGTGCAGTAGATACTGCACGGATAGCTTGAATAGCTCGTTGTATCTCCTTCATTTCCTTGTTGACCTTTACATATAGATATTCCTCTTTTTCTCTGTATCTCTGCAAGAGATCTTCGGACACGTCCTCCATCTCTCCATGGACTATACTGATATCATCCTCTATGAGTGTTTCCTCTAACTGGTGTTTACTGGCACGGGTCTTCTTTCTTGTCGAAGGTTTTTACGGAGAAACCTTCCTTTTCTTCGGTGTTTTTGCATCGGTAGGGGGATCTTTTGGCGGTATAGCTTCACCTTCTCCTTGCTTTTCTCCTTATTTCCCTCCTACTTCTTGATTTACTTCGTCTCCTCCTCCTCCTCCTACGGGTGAGCCAGGTCCACTTTCTTCCGAGGAATTTTCCTCCTCATCAGTCTCTATGTTTTGAACTTCCTCCTTTTTCTTTTTCTTCTTCACACTTGACTATTCTCCATGCTCAAATCGGGTGACAAGGGGGCTTCCTATGATGTCAAGGTTGGAGAGTTTTGCATCCTCAATAGGTGCAAGGAACTCCTCCAGCCACTCCTTTGTGATTTGCTCCATATCTTCATCGGTCAGCTTATAGTAAGACTGTAACTCTTCCTTGCTCTCATCCTTGTGCGTAGTGATATAAATAAAATGTGGATCTCCGCGAAACTTAGCTAGTGGTATGTACTAGTGCAAGGTGCGTGATGTCATGTGTGGGAACGACTCAATGGAAACATTCAGTTGACGATAGTAGATATGGAACACTGCATTCGACTGCCATTGCTTCGACATGTCATTTGTATACCATAAGGTGGAAAATCTAGCTGCCAATGGCTTCGATGGTTCAATTTCTGGAAAAGTTTCTCACTCCGACATTTTCCAAGTGACAAATGCAATCAACACGAGTAGCTAGTTGAATTGTAATTTGTATCCCTAATCGTGCGCTTCACGATAGTATTTATCAAGCTCATTGATGAGGTAACTCACCCAATTCATTTTCATTCCCTCCACGCATTTTCCTACAAGGTCCACCACGAACCTAGTGACCTGCATGGGGGGATTCTTTCTTACAAGCTTGTCAGTTATGAGTTGGAAAGTGATGTGCATTACACCATCCTGGATAGAGGCTACCTTGTAGCCTCAATTTCCCTTCTCAACTTCACCATATGCCTCCTTGATGTGTTGTTCCAGGGAGCGATCTGAGGTCTTCCCTGGGTAGAACTACTGAGGGTCGGGTCCCTGCATGCTCAATCCTGTGATTAAGTGGATCAGCGATGGATCTACATTAATCTGCCTATCGAGCCCCAGGTATCCACCATGATAGCATGCCAAGAGGAGTTTAACGCAAGTGTTAACCTCCTAATGTCAACCAAAATGAGGAATCTTCATGACATTCAGTATCATGGACTGCGCCAACTCCTTAATCCAAGGCTGGAAGACTATGTGAGGCTTCTTCCTAGTTGTCTTCATCAGGTATCTATGAGGTATGAGCATGGCATAGTTCTTTCTATCGTTGAGATTGAAATCACTCTTCTTAAGGGATGGTATCTGTCCCAACTGGCTTCCGACTACACATATCCCCTTCGGGATGTACGTGGTGATCAAAGTGTACTCATATTCTTGTGGGATGTTGTCACGGTTAATCGCACCAGTCAAAAGCGAGATATAATCCAGTAATATCGATGAGATCTGCTTCCCATTAGACAAATCATTACGATTATTAATTTAATTCTCAGTCACGGGGTTATCATGGCTAGGAAATCGTGCAGTCGAAGCAGAATCCTGCAGTCCCCTGGTCGATGATTTTTGAACACCTTCAAACATAGCTCTGTCAGCCATAAACTTCTTAAGGACCTCTTCGACGAACTTCTCTAACTCATTCTATTCTCCGAACATTCTCTCTTTTAAACGGACAGGTCGAGGTAGGAGAACAGATAGATGGAGTAAACAAGGGATGGTGAGGTCTAGGTTCTAAAATCACAGTTCGACACACAATCAACTATCTGATAGCTCAATTAATCACAGATGGCAAAAAGTGGTCTCGGCGCAACGACCAGTGGGTTAAATGAGCTAGCGTCGTATAAGATTCTTCTAACGGGAAGGAATGCTTCCATTAATATGAATCTTTCCATTATGGCGCAGTCTCAACATCCCAAACACGGTCTATTCGCCCATAAATGTGCTTCCTAGTCATTCCAAAGCATCATTCTAATGGTCTGGGCACCTCCAACGATCATATAGCTTCGCTAGGGAGAAGTCCCATTCTGCACAGCTCTGCTGTTCCGATGAGGTTTAGAGCCTACAAGCCTTCCTCCTATGAAGTTTTCTCTGTAACTTCCTATAGATTTTCCAACTTGATTTCTTATTACTGAGCTTCCTTGCCTTCTTTCCTGTGATATGAGTTTCTCTAACTATTTCTGGATTTTTCTTTCCATTTTTATTCTTATCTTCTCCTAGCATAGTAACTTCTCATTGTTGATGTTCTCTCAAAGGGTTCAGAATTAATATCCCTTCCCTTACCACTTCCTGTATGGATATACTTTCTTCTTGCATGTATAGGTCCTTCAAACCTTCTTGAGTTCTTTCAACTTCGACAACTAATTCTCTTTCCTTCTGTTGCTTCGACTCAATTTCCCGTCCTTCTATCAGTCGATCTATTTTCCTAGCTATGAAATCCCTTAGTTCTTTCTTTTTCTTTTCTATAGCTTCTTCCTTTTCTTTCCTTTTGATATGATCTTTCTCAATCCAAGTCTAACCTAGAAAAAGGGGGAAAGGGGTGTTGTTCTCAACAAACTTAATGACTTCAAATTCCTCTTCAGTTGATGTTCCATGGGTGATAATAGGTACATTAGTAAATCTTCCACATAAGGTTATCATCTTTCCTTTGAATAAAAATATCCTTCCCAATGAAGGTACTATAGTGGGCTTTCCCAAAATTTCCCAAGTGCTTTCTGTCATAATATTCACTTGTGTTTCTTCATCCAAGACACAGTCTATGTTGAAGTCTCCTATTCTTGTATCTATGTGTTGTTTTTCTTTCATGGTCTCTGGTAAACTGACATCTTTGTGATCATCCATTACTTATTTCAATTGTTCTAATGGAGTCTAAACTTTCTTTGATTCTTTCCCTTGATGATTATTTAACATGCTCTTATTTTCTTGACTTCCTTCATAGTTCTCTTGTCTCATGTTCATTTGTTCTACTTTAGCAATCATTCTTCAATAATCCTCAACTTCGTGACTAAAAAATTTACAACAAAGACAAATAGGACCTGCACTAGGGAATTCCTTAGCAAGATGTCTCGGTATTCTTCAGTTATAACATAGGGTTAATCCCCTCTTCCTCTTATACTGCGCACTAGGATCACAGTGTTGGACCTGCAATCTGCACAAATTCTTTCTCGGTTCCTGGATCCACTTTTTAGTCCAAAAATTCTTTCTATTCATAGGAATAACATATCTTTCTCTATTTGTATCAAATTTATTCAGATCAACTCTTTCTTCTAACTATACCCTAGCTTTCAGACTAGGACAAAATCTATCAAACGTACCTAGATTCATGCTTTTGAAACAAAAAATTATACTTATCTTACTCTATCAAAGCATATATCTTTACCTCTTTCAATATATCACCTCTTGTCTTCAGAAAAACTTACTCTCTTGGCACAAATATTTGCAAGTCAAGTAGAGTATCGTGCACTACAACAACATATCTACACATAGAGCTTCTCTTTTCTTTCAGTTCCCAACAATCACAGTTTCAGGTCCCAACAACAGAACCATTTGTTGGCACAGGGGAAAACCCAGGGTTCAACGCTTCAACAACGCACCAATAAAACCCTAACTACCAACCCTTTCGACAACACCTGCGAAGCAGTCGAAGTCTCACCCAAGGTAGAGGTATAAGGGATTACATGACTCATGTGTCTGTAACCAAGCTGGGACACAGATCTGTGATTACAATTACTTCACAGAGTACTGAAGAACCACATGCATCAGTTTATCATATTTATTCACATTGCAGAACAAACCCTAAGAATAGATCGATGCAGTAATACTAACAAAATACACATCTCACTTAGCATCATAAATTAGATCCAACACATTCAACATAAATAAAGCACTAAGCATTCATAGATCTATCTATCATATATAAAAAACAATGCACTAAGAAGATTCACATCATACACATCATAGCACAAAGAAAACCATCAATTCATGATATACGTGGTTCACCCCAGTGTGGGGCTACGTCCACCAATGACTTCTTCTTCTTTATTAGTCTTCAATATCTTACATTTGTTTGCTCCCGTGCACTAATCCACATAGTCAAGATTCACACCGGACAGGTGATCTATGCACTAAGCATCAGATCCACCTTCCCAAAACCAGGTCAAGGCATAGAGACAACTCCTCTACTAATCACAGAGCCTTACATACACATTATGTTGCACTAAGAAACCCAAAACTACTTGTCTCTTGCACTTAAATAATTACACCCCCGCTCTACATTACATTCTTACACTTATTTATACTTTTACATTTACAAAAA
>SNQJ01S0142658.1:0-24611 GCA_010110895.2 Picea sitchensis
CTAATTCCTTAACCGGAAATAGAAAACCATCGGCAAAAACCATGTGCCGAAAAACCACCTAATATCATGTGGTCCTGGAAATATGTCGTCCCGGTAATATGTCGTCCCGGAAATATGTCAGCCCGAAAAAAAAAAATTCTGGGGCGCTGCCCCCGAACCCCTGCGCACCAGCGCAGGTGCTCAGACACTACTACTCGTGCAAAGAATATAACACATACCCAACAACTCTAACTTGGGTAAACTTTTATAACCCCCATCAGAACATTCCTACTGGAATGATGCCCAAAAATCCTCTTATGAATCATCCTGGAGGAGGGTCTTACAATCCAGGACAGGGTCATGGTGCTTACCAGAACCATGGATGGGATGCAGTTCCTCAAATAAAATATTTCCAGGGAGATTGGGCCAGATGTCGTAACCCCATCTCCCTTTTCTGGCCATGATTAATCTTCCAGACTTGTCTAAGTTGATGAATGACCCTATGTGTCATGATCCTACATGGCCCCCCATCCCCACCAAGATTTCTTCATACATTCTGAAATTTGAGGGTAAGAATGGTGAGGATCCTGGTGATCACATTACAACCTTTCACCTATGGTGCTCCTCTGATTCCCTTAATGATGATTCCTATCAGTTAAGATTATTTCAACGCACCCTCATTGGGTTTGCTGCGAAATGGTATATTGAGCTACCTAGGGGGGGGCATATGGGACCTTTAGTTAGATGGTTTTAGTCTTTCTTAACCACTTCCAATTGTCAGTTCATTACAATGTTGGCCTATAACTTTTGTCTACTTTAGTCCATGACACAACCACTCATATCTCGGATCATATCCAGGAGTGGCATAGACGGAAGAGGTTGATTAAGACCTCCATACCCTCAAACTTTCTTTTAGAATGGTTCCTTAAGTCTTTTCATCCTCCTATCTCTAAGGATGTTGCTACATATAGGGTTACCACTGAGGAAGAAGTGGTCTTCAAAGCCCAACAGTTAGATAGTATATACGCTCAGTCTGGGATGTTATACCACATTATTTCAAACGCACCAAGGTCAAACTATGACCCTAGACAAAATCTCAGGCCTCATGTCAATGGCATTGTAGGCTCTGCCAATGTAAAATACACAGACTCAGTGACAAGCCATTTGAAAGAGTTGTCTCTAAGCCAATCTGCAGGAGGGGAAATTTCATATGTGTCTTCTAATCTCACTCAGTCGACGGATGTACATTCTGTGCAATCATCGACTAGCCCAAATGGTAACCAACAACCAGATAGGAATAAGAATAAAGGACCTAATAATAATCGTAAGGGTGGGAAAAATAATAAAAAACCCAAGGACAATGGTAATAATGAGAAGATGAATAATAATGTTGGAGAGGGTAAGAAAGAAAGACATAAGGTGAAATTTCCCTGTAAGCTTTGTACAGATGATCACCTTACTCATTTATACCCCAAACTTGTGGAAGCTACAAGGCTCTTATCTCTATCGCCCGCTGTGTTGTTGAATCCTTTCCCACATAACTAGCACATGGCCTTGAGCTCCTCAAATGCTGGAAATGTGACCGGTGGGAGTCAAAACCCGTCGTCATAAGATGATGACTGTTTGTGTCTCAATATGGTCAATGCTAAGGTTCATGTAGCCACCAGATCTCGCGATTATAGTTCTTCACAGGCTATACCTAGTCTAGAATATCCTCCTCCTCCTCCTCCAGAGACGACTTTACAGACCGAGAAACCAAAGCCACCGCCTCATATTCCGAAAAGAGTACTCAAGTGCTCTACCCACAATCCAAATGCTAGAGCCGCCCAAAATTACTTTATTTTTTAGGACCTGGGTCAAACCCCTTGTGTGATGTCAGCTCTGGAGGTACTCCAGACGTGTCCTTCATAGAGGAATTCCTTATTATTTGCATTAGGAGCTCTAGATCCTAGTGGGTCGAAAGTTATCAAGTTTGACATCACATATGTGAAGCCTCGCTTGCCTTACCATGTGGCATTCTAAATCCACATGGGGTACTCAAAGTATACCATCAAATGTGCGGTTTTTTATGAAGGTGTTGCTACATGTGTGATGTCCTTGATTTGTTGGAAATCTCTCGTCTCTCCGACTCTTTCTCAATCACTGACCATGTTGACTTCTTTTGATGACCATTCCTTCTGCCCTCACGGTATTCTTCCTACCTTTCTGGTCCATTTATATGGGAAGATGGTAGAGGTGGATGTTGAGGTAGTTGATGCGCCTCTTGATTATAACTTTTTGCTAGGACACAATTGGACCTATGCTATGACTATCCCTGTATCATATGTCTTACGCACTCTTTTTTTTCCACTTGATGGGAATATCGTGATGATCGACCAGTTATCCTTTGTGTATGTTAGCCCCAATGCATCTGTTGGACCGTCGATCCCCGTGGTCAACAATTCTCAGCCAACAACTGATAATATCGATGTCAGAATGTATTCATCCCTTATGGGTACCTTCGAATTCATGGCAGTGATTCACCATGTTTACGTCATGTCCAGTAGGCCCATGTCGTCAAAGAGGTCTGTTCCTTTCAGCACTTCCTATTTTAACGGTCCTTGGACCCTACCTTCTTCAAATTCATCTTGCGAAGGTTAGTCGCATGCTGGAATGGCCATGCCACTATCAACAGTGGAGATTGTGTATCAAGTTGTTCTTGACTCTTCCATCGATCCTGATCATGTTACCTCATCGACGGGCGAGGAGGATCCTGTGTTTAAGCCCATGTGGGAGGCTTTGTTGTCTTGTTCACATGATTGCCTTGATGAGAATTTTCCCTCGACGAAGCCATCATCGAAGCCATGAATGGCTCTGACAAACCCTGGGATGATATGCATCATCGCTCTTATTTTCTCCCAAATCTTGCTAGAATAGAACAAGATGAATTTTGATCTACTTTGAGTGAGATAGTCGATCACGCCGTAGTTCCACTTGATATGCACAATATTTATGCCGAAGGAAATATGGTGATTATCTCTCCTACTGTCATGATTGATATCTCTTGTAGCCCTGGAAATATTTAAAACGTACATATCGGTACATATTGTTCGCTAGAAGAAATCTTGATCTACACTGAACTCTTCAGGGAATTCCGAAATGTATTTTCTTGATCATATGAAGAGATGCCAAGAATCGACCCTCGTATTGTCGAGCATGAGATTAGAACTTATTTGGATGAGAAACCTGTTGAACAACATCTTAGAGTTGTCAATCCCCAAAAGGCACCTGCTATTAAGGAAAAGGTAGAGAAACTACTTAGGGTTTCATGCGTCTTTTGAAGAAGGACACACCTTTTATCTGGGATGAGCGAGCCTAGGAGTCCTTCGATGCTTTGAAGAAAGACTTGGTGTCAACGCCTCTGTTGACGTATCCTGACTACAGTAGGGATTAAATTTTTTATGTCATTGCATCTGAAGAGACGATTGGTATGGTTTTGGTTCAGGAGGATGATGAGCTCCACAAGCACGTCATCTACTATCTTAGTCGAAACTTAGTCGGTCCTAAGCTCAATTATTCTCACATTGAAAAGATAGCTTTGGTTGCCATTCACGTAGTCCAACGCTTACGCCATTATATATTTCCTTGCAAGACTATTGTGGTTGTTGATCTTAATCCATTTCAGTATGTCCTTACCAAGCGTATCATAGGGGGAAAATATAATAAATGGATAGTCATTTTACAAGAATTTGATCTCAATTTCGCTTCTAAGAAATCCAAGAAATCACTAGTCTTTATGGAGTTAATATCCAACTTTCCACGATCGGATGAGGATATTATCCATGTTGATTCGTTTGCGGACGAAAAAAATTTCTTTGTCTCGTCGTCCGACCCCTGGTATGGAGACATTGTTCTCTATCTTCAAACCTTGAAGTTCCCTCAACATCTCTCACAAGATGACCAACGACGTGTACAATACCAAGCCAATAATTACACTATCGTCGATGACACTTTGTATCACCGAGGAGTATATAATATACTTCATTGTTTTTTAACTCATGAGGAAGCTGAATCAGTTCTAAACGATTTCCACAGTGGAGCTTGTGGTGGTCATCTATTCGGGCTTGTGACAACCCAAAAAAATTTGTGAGTCAATTATTTCTGGCCATCTATCTTTAAAGATTGTGTTGAAGTGGTTAAGAATTGTCACCCCTGCCAAGTGTTCACTCAGAAAATGCATTCTCATCCAGCCCCTCTTCCCCCAGTCATTACCGTCGGTCCCTTCACCAAGTCGGGGGTGGACTTCATGGATTGCAACCCAAATTTGGTTGGGGGGAATCAACAAATTATCATGGCCATAGACTACTTTAATAAGTGGGTCGAGGCCATGCCTATAGTTAAATCCAACGGGAATATTAGATCCTTCTTTGTATTCAGTCAAATTATCGCTCGGTTCGGTATACCGAGTGAAATTGTCACTAATCATGATAGTCACTTTCAGAACAAAATGATGGAATAGCTAGCATCCAAGTTGGGGTTTAAGCATTGTCATTATTCCCCTTAATATCCCTAGGAAAATGGATAAGTAGAGGTTGTCAACAAGTCTCTCAAGGGCATTTTGCAGAAAACTATTAGCCAGAGTAAGTCTGACTGGCACATTATTCTATATCCCACACTCTAGGCATATCGAACCTCAGTCGAGGCTACCACTGGATTTCCCCCTTTCCAGTTAGTACATAGTTTGGAGTTGATATTACCTATTGAATGTGAGATCCCTTCTCTTAATTTGGAAGTCGTGATCCTACCTGACACTTCCGATCTCGAGCAATGCCTGGTACACCTAGAGATTCTTGACGAGTAGCGTCGAGGTGTCTCTACAACTATCGAGGTGAACAAAAGACGTGTCAATGTCTAGTACGATAAGTCTATTTGTCCTCAGTTGTCCATTGAGGATGACTTGGTCCTCTTATATGATCAATCCAAAGAACCGCTGGGGGAAGGCAAGTTTAAACCCATGTGGCACGGTCCCTATATCGTGTGACGTGTCTTATAAAAAAAAGCCTATGAGTTAGAAGATTATGAAGGGAATATGTTGAATGAGCCTAGGAATGGGCTCTAATTGAAAGTATATTACGCTTCAGCCCCAATATTGGGCGTAAATCTTTGTATACTAATGTAATTTAGTGTATATATTTTTTCCCTTTACTTTTCATATTCAGTTTGCTTATCAAGTTTTCCCTTGGTTTACAGATGTCAACAGAGTCTTCGGTCTACTTAGGATTCGCAGACGAAGATAGTCGTCATACACGGAACTTGGCTTCCACCTCTTGGGTGGTTTACTCACCCAAGGGTGTATTGGTGTCTTCCGGTGGCATATTCCTAGGGCCATCCACGAATAATGTGGCCGAATATAGTGACATTATAGAAATTTTGCATGATGCTATCTCACATGGTATTTTGTATTTAGAGGTTCACCTGAATTCCCAGTTAGTAGTATGTCAGTTGAACGGAAGTTACCACGTGCATGATCCTACTTTACTCCGATGATTCCTATGGGTATGTCTTTTAGAACGATAGTTTGATTTTATTACCTCTTATCACATACCTAGGAGTTCTAATTATGAATATGATGCTTATTCTAATTTTGTTTTAGATTGGCATTTGTCACATAACTAAATAAAATAAAACCATCTCATCAATGTACACATTGTAATATAAGTAAATCCGAAGATCCCTATTTTATATATATTTCAAAAAATACGGTGTTTATAGTAGAAAATTGGGGCTAACACCCTCAATACACATATACAACTGATAATACAAGATCCAAGACATCTACACCTATGGCGTCAAATGTGTGTCATGATAACAAACTACGGCGTTTACGAGACGTCGAAAGAGTCACACCCAAGATTTGGGCACACCAACCACTTGTTTCTACATGGCCTCTGACAGATCCTCTTCCTGAACCATCAGAATCCTATGAGTCAAATGAGATAGGTTGCTCTGAACATTTTGAAGGATTCTCTTTACTTCTCCCCCCACTACCTCATCGCCCCAGTGCCTTCAACAATGTCTTGGAAGCCCATTTGGCCATCGCGGACCTACGTCTGCATCACACAAGTGTCTAGTTAGTACTTAAGCATCATCCAAAAATATTTTTGTTTTACTATACAAAAATACAAAAAAATGAAATATTTAAAAAACAACGTTGACATACCTATGTCCCTGTAGGCGGTCCCTGGTGGAAATGGCATGTCAAGGTCTCCTCTGAAGTCGATCCCTGCATAGGGGTAGTCATCCAGAGAAATGACCTATCACTTCCACCAGTAGAATAAATCATCATTGTCGAGTGTGGGAACCCTACCTCCCCCCTGTCATCTCATTACCTCGGTCCACCATTCCATGGATGGATCGCAAGGTCCTCTCAGAATGATCTCAACTCTAAGTCCCAAACCTAAAACCCACTCGAAGAAAACACTACATAAGATAGAGGAAAACCCGAAGTTCCTCTTGTCACCCTGTTTTCACTCTGTCAACTGGCTCTTCATATTATCCATTAGTGAGGTACATCAGTCATATATAGTGGGTCTCAAGCACTCTACAGAATATAACATGAGCGGCCTCGATGCCTGGTGTAACGAAGCCAATCCTATGATCTTCGTGAAAACGAGGACAACAATCTTGAGGCTAAGATTGTTTATCGCTCGGATGGGGCACTGACTCCCGACCTTCTCGATCCCTTCTACACAGTGAGCATTTATGTACGCATCTATCTTCATTGTGCTCCTATCTCCCTAAGATTTGAGGTTCACCACCTCACCCCAACATGATAACCCAATCAAAAAGTATATATCCTCGAATTCAATTTTTAATCGCTACCCATCGAGGTTGAATCTCCCATTGAAATGATCCCAGTAATCCATGAGCATCTCAAGCAACCTCACCTGGGCCCTCATCCATTTGAGTGCCAAAAATTTATACAAGCCGCATATTTTCAAGGCCATTTGGGCCCCTAGATATCTTTCCATAGCAGCATCTACCTCCTCGTGTTCCCTTTCCCTCCATTCTAACACCATCCTGCCAGATAAAAATCAATTTTTGAGTTAGCAACCATAGAAAACATTGTTTATGGAATTGTACATGATTTTCTTCATTCACAGCTACGTATAGGGCTGAGTACATGCATCTAGTATTTTACAAGTCCCGTGTAACCTAATGTATACGTGACTTAATGAATGGTAGCCCGTGTACACTGAAATAATCAATTTGCACCCTAATTTACTCAAATTTTTACACCTAATTTAAAAATCTAATCCACTAGAAAGCAAGAGGAGGGGAAGAGGAATTACCTGGTCCAGACGGTCTCTGATTTCATTGCCTGACACTCCCGCAATCACCAATTCAATATCAGAGGTATTTTGTTCCAATTTTCACTATTTGGGTAAAAAGTCAAAATGACATAGTAAATTTTGGTTTTGTTACTATTTATAGTAGTTTTTACCCACTTTCTATAGTTTCGAGTCATTTTTTCTCCTAGTGGACTAATATAGCAGTGGATTGAGTTGGTTTTTGTAGTTTTCACCAGGGATTCTTGTGGATTTCAACGTTATGTTGACCGTTCGTAACCACGGGAAGGTATTTTCACTACCCAACATATAGGATAGGTATCCATTCCACCATGCACTTTTGCATTGTCCTATAATTGTCACTTATATGCCTTAGGTACGAACCCATTTGTTGTGACACAAAACCTTCCATCTGCTATAAGATGTATCGTTATCAAGTGGTAGAGACTTACTAAACATGGGTACCCTAGTTAGATCCTCTGCTTCATTTGGTGCCCATGCAGAGATTTTTCCTTAAGGACCGGGAGTCCCTTATAACTAATACATGACTTTATGCTAAGCCTCATTTCTCACTCATAAACATGTTTCCCTATACCTAGAGGAATCCCAACTGAGTTTAATTTAAGCTCTTTTCCAACTCGTCTTCAAAAAGGGAAAATATTTCTAAGTAAACTTGTCTCTTTCACACTCTTAAATTGGATTCGAAAGGACGTCTATTTGGTACAAGCTTATTCCTTTTTCACACCAAGTAGCCTAAGATCATGAAAATGTACATTTTTTGGCATTAAGTTGTGATTGCATCTCATGTCCTTGCTTTCAGTATCGAGCCTATAGTTGGTTCTCTTTTTGCGTTATAAACCATTTGCCTCGACAGTTTTCCATCCTCAACCAAGCAGAGCCTCGTTTATATCCTTCACAATTTGACACCCTACACCTAGGAGGGAACATTCCCCTGAGTGTCCATATCCCACATGCATCTCCTTGCATTGAGCATAGATATGTTCCACTGTTGGAACTAATTTTGCTTACTTGCCACACTCGTTTCTTCCTATGTATCATAGCATTCGTTTGTCTATAAAAAAACAAAAAAATACAAGCGGGAAGGGAGTATTATTTTATATTGGCAGAAGTCGTGTTGCCTTTGAACAAAGCATGAAGTTATTGAGTCCATTTGTCATCATAATTTTGGGTTTAGCATGGCCTTAGGAAGCTAAGCTCATTACAAAGACTTTTTCTCCACCGACTGGTTACTTTTCCAGTCCCTATGTTGCTCAAACATAATCTATATGAGTGGCCAAATATCTGTCACGGATTTGCAGATATCCATCCAAATATTTTCCTTGGCTTCTAATAGTGTATTATCCATGACTATCTCCTTATGCAGCTTCTGCAGTTCTTGTTTAAGCCTCTGTGACTTGTGCATTTCAGTGTTGTAGCTAGCCTGAAAAGTGGCTTTCAGCTTCTGAATATTATCAATTTATTTCTGCAGTTTTTTTATTTCTTCTCCTTGCAAAGTCAGGTCCCCCATTGATTGTGCCAGTTTCTCAGATGCATTTGTGGCTTTCACTAGGATTGTTGCTGGAATTTCCCTTGTGGTGATTGTTGTTGATGTTGTTGTTAGAGGAACTACATCTAGTGGGATGACAATCATTGGTGCATTTTGTTCCTTCTCTTTCACTAACTTCTCCAGCTTGGCCTCCATCTCCTTGATCTGTGCATTCTTCTCCATGATTAAATTTAGGATTTCCTCCTTGTGGCCTTTAGTCTCAACCATCTCTTTGTCTTGTGAGTCTTTAGTGCCTGGTAGTTTTAATTGTTTCCTTAAGGATTCTCTGTCAGCATTCTTCTTCTTTAGTAGTTCCTCATCTGCTTTCACATTTGCGGGATCATATCCAATTTTGAGAACCAGCTCTTCCAAAGACTTGATATTGTTATATTTTTCTAAAGAAGATACTTTATCCAGCTTCAACTAAGTCTGGACATTGTTTAAGGAAACCTGCAACTTTGTAGCAGTCATGGAGGTATTTTCCAGGGTGGAAAAAATCGTTTCCCAAGTCTGTCTGTGCATATCCATTTGGTCAGTTGGATGCACTTATTTGATATCAAATTCAAATGTTTCCCTCTTGTAATCCGAAACTGCTTTGGGATGAGGCACCTCTGCCTGCAAGAATTTCATGTGCATCCTCCCTTTCTTTGTATCAAAGGTAGAGAGAAACCTATGTTGTGTTGTAGATGTATATTTCCATAATTGTGCATAGGTACTATTGGTCAACAGTTCATTATTCTTTTTTATCAGATTATACTTCTCAAATATGTTGAGTTCAGTAGGCTCCTGTGAAGATTTGGTTGTGAGTGTGATGTCTATTTGTTTCTTGGATGAAGAAGTCGACATCATTTGTTGGCTGCCTGGACAAAAGGGTGAATGTTCTCCCTCCATTACTGTGGTAGACTGAGTTTCTTCTCCTCCAGACCTGTCAGATGTATGATTGGTCTTGGGCCTTTTCTTGTAGACTTGGAAGTCTTCTGTTGAGACTTTTGTGATTGAAGGAGAGAATTATTTTCTGGGCCTCTTCTCTACTGGTACCTGTGGAGTATTGGTCTGTGAAATACTGGCAGAGGAGGTTGTTGTTTTATGTCTAGTAAAATGTTTTCTTCCCACTTTGTCTGGTTCATGAACTTTTCTATTTCTGGTTTGGGCACATGAGCATATGGGTAAATATTGTTCTTTAATCTGGTTTCTGCAATAATTCTTCATGGATCATAGTGCCAAGGAAAACTGAGACTGAACTTCATTTTCTTTAACAACTTATTGGCCTCCTTCTCTGTAGCTCAGCTTATGCAAATAAAAGAACCTATATGTCCCTTGATCCTCAGTTGCTACTTCTTTTTGAAATCCAAAAAGTGAATATCATCTGAATTTATCATCTACGAGATATATTCGGACAGGTACACCAATATTGAAGAATACCTGAACATACCCGCTATAGAAAACTTGAAGATTTGTTCATGGATGTTGTCGGCCAGAAACTGGTTGTAGTTGAACTGTATAGTAGCCTTCTCTTCGATGGAAAAAATGGATAAGAAACCCAGGATGGTTTCATCTACCCATTCTTATGAATAATATCCTAGGAGGCAACACAGGGAAGAAATGATATGGTTTCCTTTTACCGAGAAGATGGATGAATGGTACAGGGGATTCATCTTGGGTAATTGAGCATTTTTAGGGAGGAAGAGCTCGAATATTTGAGCTCTCTGTGGAAAAGACAGCTTGTGGTACATCTCGATCAGAAACTCGATGGAAAAGGGGGAAAGGAAGTCAGATCTAGGTATCTGCATTATCTGGTTTAGCCTTTTAGGAGTAATGGTGAAGAGAGTTTCACCAGATGATGAAACAATGGCTCTTTGGCTAAGGAGATAGTGTGCCTGGAATTTTAGAGTGAACTCGGGGAAATGGTATGTCTAAGGGAAGAGGTACAGTGGAAGATTGGACTCCCATAGTCCAATCTCGACGCTCTGGTCCAGAAAAATGTCTCTGAGCCAGAAGTGCAATTCGAAGAAGTTGAATTCACACTTCGGCTCTACAATTAAGTAGTCTTTATCGGCCAACAGTATTCTATTGAGGTCGGAAAGAGGAGAGAGGAAAGGATTCTCTTCTATCTCTGAATATTTGGATTTGGGCACCATTGATCCCACTGATACCTGCAAAACTGAAAAAGGATGTTAACTATGTTTACCAGGCGTTAATGGCAGTTGTTGACTGAAGAGAACAAAGAATGGTGGCTTCAGCTGTGTCTGGATCATGAATAGTGAAACAATGGTGAAAAAACGGGATTAAGTGGATGAATGGGCGTCCGTTAGGATCGTATGGAGAGTCATCCAGTTAACAATCATGGACGATCGCATTGATTGGCCAAAGGGCATATCGGGAGTGAGGTGGAGGGTAATGAGTGGATAATGGGTGTATGGAGGTGATGTGGAGGGTAGTGAGTGGATAATGGGTGGACAGGATGTGACTGGCAACAGGTGAGTGGAGTGTGACATTTAAGAAGAGTAATGGAGTGTGGCGGAGGTGGTATGGAAGGGTGGTTTGGCGGTTTACTCGGAGGGGGTGTAGGCAGTAAGTGGTATAGAGAGAGGGGGGTTTGAGTTAACAATAATGTACCACATTATGAGGGGCCCACTCGGGAATACCACCAACTCGGACCCCACCCCCTCCCCCACTGTTAAAGGTAGAATGGTCGGGGGGGGTCTGATATCCTTTTCCAGCCATAGATCTGAGTGCATGTTGATGGACTGTTGAGATTAATGCACCTTTTAGCAGAAAGCGACAAACATAATATATCACCACAAAACTTAGGGTAAATATTTTTATGGGTTTTTCATTTCTCCCCTTCATTTTGTCACCAAGGGGTCAAAATACAACATTTTAACTCAAATCAAAGAATTTAACCAACTTTACATCAATTTTATTGAATGAAAGCATACTAACCTATTTCCTACTCTAGTCACCTAGCAAAATTAACCCAAATTAGACTATTGGGCTAAATAATTACTCTTACCTAGGACATTTGACCAAGTTTAAACTGTTTGATCAAACTTATTCACTAACCTATCTAACTTGGCTAAGATTAGACTGTTTAGCCAAGTTTATTCAATAACCTATCTGCATAAATTCAAAGGACTTTACCATGGTTAGACAGTATGAATCAAGCCATCCTTATTGCATGGGGTTTTATCATTTTTATTTTCATACCCTCTTTTATTTTTTCTTTCTATTTTTATTCTTTTGCTTTTATTTTTATTTTTTCTTTTTCTTTTTCTTTCTTTCTTTCTCTTTTTTCTTTTTCTTTCTTTTTTTCTCTTTTGTAAATTATTTGCAGAATAAAATTATTATTTACAACACAATGTGACTTGAAGAAGGGATAATAATCATAAGGTGATCCTATGAAACATAGGGTTATAACAATGGCTCCAGTTGGGGATGGTGCTCTCTTTGTGAGGTGCCAAGAATCCAACTACCTTATGCTTTAAATCTCCTTCCTCGGTGCTTTTTCCTACATCTTGATTTTCTTTATTTTGGCTGAAAATTTTGATGAGCCAGATCAGTGGCCTAGGGCCTTCTCTTCGAGCTTCAACCAACTGATAAAAATCACCTCACATATGACATTAAGTTAAAAGCAAAGTGGTTTTTACAATGGAACGAATGACTAAAATCTTCACTGGGGTGGAACATAGTGTTTGAGCATCCTACTATTTACAGGTCCTCCTGGCAGATCTGCTCCATCATTGTACTTGAATAGGAATGCATTATTTCGTCTATATGCATGAACGATGTAAGGGCCTTTCCACAAACTTTTGAACTTTCCATTCTTTCCCTTGTCTTCATTTATGGAATCCCACTTCAGTACCAAATCACCCAATTCAAAATTGTCCTTCTTAGTTCTTCTATCATAAGTCTTCTTGATGTTTTCTTGGATTACCTGTTTCTAGTTATACACCTCCTCTATAGACTATTGGAGTTGGATCATCTGATTGATTCTCCTCTTAATATCATTAGGATCTTCCTTCACTTCTTCCAACAACTTCATAACAGGAACGCCCAAAGAGGTGGGGAAAATAACATCAATTCCATATACCAATTGATAAGGGGACATGCCAATTGATATTTTTGTGGTCAGTCTGTCATCCCAGATTGCATGAACCAACTTGTTATGCCAATATTTCTTATTTTCCTACAACATATTCTTTATGATATTCACCAAAATTTTATTTGAGGACTCAACTAACCCATTTCCCTGAGGGTAATAGGTTGTGGAGTGTCCCAAAGTAATATAGTACTTGCTGCAAAATTATATTAGTTTTTTTTATCTGAAAGATGTTTCATTATCAGTTATGATCTTCCTAGGGCATCCAAAATGACAGAATATCAGTTTCCAAAAATTTAATAATGACAGAGTCAGTGGCTTGCCTGCAGGGTACAACTTCAATCCACTTTATGAAGTAGTCTGTAGCTGTGAGGATCCACTTATGTTGTCCTGAAGAGGGTGGATGAATTTTTCCAATAAAGTCCAAACCCCATTGCTAGAATGGAGCTTCCACAGAAATAGGTTTCAAGGGTAAAGGAAAAAGTTTCCTTTTTCCTTCAAAGACTCGGCACTTGTGACAAGAGGTCACATTTTTATGCACATCTGCAAACAAGGTGGGCTAGTAAAAACCATCTCTGAGAATATTGTTAGCAGTAATTTTCCAACTTATATGTCCACCACAATATCCTTCATGGAAATCTTGCAATTCCCTGTCAGCTTCATCTTTTATTAAACAATTAAGAAAAATTCCTCCAGCACCTTTCCAGTATAGATTTCCATCTAGAATACAATATTTCAATGCTTTTAGTTTTAAGGATCTAGCTTTAGTCTTAGTTAGACTAGAAGGATCTTGTAAATTATGCAAGACAAAGATGAGGTATGCGTACCATGGAGAATTTGAGAATACCTCTTTGACATGTGGAGTCGCCTACTCTCCCTGCTCATCAACTGAAACTAAAATTTTTATATCTAAAGCATGAAAACTGGATTCAACCATTAATTTGGCCAAACCCTTACCTTTGACCAGTTTAGTTGGTTTGATTTCTATATCATATTCTAGAATCACAACAATCCACTTCCCTCTCCTACCATCGGGGTTATCCTGAGTCAGAATATCCTTCACCACTGCATTTGGAACATAAGCAATAGTATGAGAATGGAGAATGTAAACTCTAAAATCTTTAATTGCTTTTACCAGAGAAAAAGCCTATTTCTCCATTATATTGTAGTTCAATGCAACATCTATTAATGACTTGTTGAAAAAGGCTATGGGTTGTTCATGCCCTTCACTGTTTTTCTGCAATAAAACTGTTGCAATGGTCTGTTCAGATGAAAAAGAGAACAAATAGAAATCCTTAGTGTAATCTGGATTGATCAATATAGGGGATCGTGTAAGTGCGTGTTTTACCTGCTCAAAGGACTATTTAGCTTCTGTGTTCCACTTTATTTTGGCATCATTTTTCATCGTATTTGTAATGTTCCTGAGGAGTTCTACCAAATTGGGTATGAATATTCTCAGAAAAATTATTTTCCCTATGAAGGATTGCAATTCCTTAAGGTTCCTAGGTTGATCTAACTTTTGGATTGCTACAATTATGTTGGGGTCTATCTTGATTCCATCTTTAGATATTATATGCCCTAGCAGTTTTCCTTCTTCTAAAACAAAGAGATTTTTCTTAGGATTTAATGAGATCCAAAACATTCTGCATTTTTAAGCACTTGTTTAAGGTGATGTAAATGTTCCTCATCTGATTTTGAGTAGACAGGAACATCATCCAAATATATGACTATAAATCTACCAAGCTCATCCACAAAGGAAATATCCATTGCTCTTTGGAAAGTGGAACCAACATTCATCAAACCAAAGGGAATTTTCACATACATGAAAGTTCCCCAGGGGGTGGTGAAAATTGTTTTCTCCTGGTCATCTGGGTGACAAGAACCTAGTTATAGCTCGAAAAACCATCTAGCAAAGAGATCCTACTGGCCCCAACTACCTTTTGTAAGATGTGATCCATTTTAGGCAAAGGATAGTTGTCTTTGAGGGAAACCTTGTTGAGGTTTCTGAAATCAATACAAAGCCTGATTTCACCAGACTTGTTTCAGGTAGGAACCAGATTGGAAACCCATTTTGAAAATCTTAAGGGGACTATTAGTTTGGCATCATACATCTTTTTAATCTCTTTTTCAATCAGGGGTAGTAACTTTGGGTTGATTCTCCTAAGTTTTTTCCTGAAAGGATTATGTTCTTCTTTTATTGGAATCTTGTGTTGTATGATACTTGTGTCATAAGACTTTAAATCCTCATAGCTCCAAGAAAATACATCTACAAATTCCTTAAACAGTTCAATATATTTGTGTTTTTGCTTGGGGGGTAAAGATTTAGATAGTTTTATCATTTTGGGTTTTTCCTTTGTTCCTACATTACATTCCTCAACCTCCTTTCCACTAGGTTCAATCTTTGGCTTTTTTTCTACATCGTTGAAATCAAATAGTTCTTCTAAAGGAACCAAGCCTCTAGGTAAAACATTATTCTTCAATTGCAAAATATCTGAGTCTTCATATTTTTTTCATTTATTTCATCTGAATCTACTTTATTTACACTATCATTTTCAAAGTCTGATTTATTTACACTATCATCCTCACTCTCTACATCTATATTTGTACACTCAAAATCATTTTTAGACTACAGGAAATCTTCAATTTGTTCACTGTTACCAAATACTTTCCAGTACATGATATTATCTGGAACAGTCGGCCTACACTTCACCTCGACTGTGTATTGGTGATTTGGATGGAAAGGTATTTTGCATGTGGCTACCGAAGTAGCCAATCCCTCTGCAAGTATGTTCTAGCCTCTGGGAATGACCTGCAATTCAATTTTAGTAAAACATTCTAGAAAATCTAAAATAACATTTTTATAAGCTCTGAGCCTAGGGTGTTTAGCAACATACTCACCTTTAATCTATTTGATGATTAGTTCAGAGTCACCCCTTACCATAATCCTTTTGGCACCAAGTTTCTTCAACAACTTCAGGCCGAGCATCAATTCTTCATACTCAGCTATGTTATTGGTGCACTGGAAATTTAGTTTATATGAGTGAGTTTCTGAATGTCTTGCTTTGTAATTATGCAACCACACTCCAGCTCCAGCTCCTTCCTTGCTGACAACTCCATCAAAATCCATACTCCAGAATTTTTCTGCTAATTCATCAGTTTATGTTTTACTTTCCTTAGTGATTACTTGATTTTCCTCTGGTCTAGATGCATTATCCTCTAATTGTGCAATTTTATTATCAAAGTCACCATCATTATATAAAATGAAGGATTCTAGGTCCGAGTGAATAGAGTACAAAGGATAGTTATGAGTCTTCTCTTGACTGTTGACCATGTACTTCATCAGAGTCTCTCTGTACAATCTTCTCTATTGTCCAAATACAATTATGGTGGCATAAGACATATATAACTGCAAAGTTACCTTTAAGTTAGCACACCAAGACCTGGATAATAACATACCATATTTTGGAGGAATGTCTGCAACCACAATATCCATGACCATGCTCTTAGCTGGGATCTGTGCCAGGGTAATACACAGATCTTTAATCAGACCTATGCATTTAACCTTTCTAGATTCAAAGGAGTATAAGTCCTTATAAGGCCTGGTAATGTCAATCCCCATCTTCTCCATCACAGGGGTATGATCTTGTGAGAAGCGCCAGAATCCAACATAGTATTGTCTAATATTTTGTCATGAATATTCAGACATATATCGAAAGGAGGAACATAACCATTGTCAGTTTGTCCCTCAACCTCAGGACCAAAAAGTAGCTCAGGCTAATAATCTGCAACATTTATAGTATCTATACATACGACTAGTTCAATGTTTAATGATTTTGTTCCTATTTCTGGTTCAATGCTTAATGCTTTGATCACCTGTGATCTGTAAGAATTTTTTCTCATTAGTTATGACAGTGGAATAGGAATCTTCAATTTGGCTAATTCACCTTCCAAGATGAAAGTAGTAGAAGTTCTGCTTTGGCTTTGAGAATCAGGTTTATCAGCCACAGTTTTATGTACGGTCGTGTTAGGACGAGTTGTGGATGCAACCTTGGTCTGAGCTATTCTTGGTGAAGATTCAGGGGTCTTCTTTGTAGGGGTATCTGCATTCTTCTTTTTAGGGTCTTTCTTAGGAGTAGTATCTGAGGATTTCTTTGCTTCATCAGATTTATTAGTTTGGTTGTCGTTAGAATTCTTTCTTCTCAAGTTGTACTATCTATGAACTTCAATTATAGCGTTTTCAAAATCCTATTGTTCTAATTCTTCCTCTTCCTCATTTACCTTTGTCTATGAAAGGATAAATAGTTCATGTTCTTCCCGAGTGAGAAAAATGGAATCATTATCATTAACCCCCATAAAGTTTATGTGAATATCATCCAAATCCTCAATTACTTCTTCCCCTTCATCAGCATAATTTTCCTGAAGAGGTGGTCTAATCTGTTGATCATGACCTCTTTGTTCCCTTTGGTCTTTGGGCTCTCTCTCTCTGATTTGGGTAGGGTTTCTTTTGAAATTTGGATTTTGAATCTGGGGAGCAATATGATTTTCTCTAGGACGATTTATGTCATTGATTTGCAATATGTCCATCATCCTCTCCATGTTCCTCATCAGGGAATCCATATTGGTATCTGAGGTATAAGTGGAAGGTTCTTCTTTGATTGTAACCCTTCTTTCTATTCTTTGTCTGGATCTTTTAGCTAATAGATTTGCTTCAACACTCATTGCACTTTTCTGCATATCTTCCAGGGTGGCAGAATTCCTTTCCCTCAGTTGGTATGACATATCAGCATCAAATCCATCAGGTAACTTGATTAAGGCTAGGCCTTGAGGAGGCTTGATATTAGTAGGAATTGCATTATAGAGATTGTTGAAATGAATGCAGTAATCATGTACTGTTTCCCCTTGATTCCTTTTGATATTTTCATATTCTAATAAAATCTAGAGAGGGTTTTTCTTAACCTCCCATCTGTCGAGAAAAAATGTATGGAAAGAAACAATATCAGCAATGCTTGCAGGCCGTAATGATTTGAGCCATTTTTTGACCTCTCCAGTTAAAATATGTGCAAAAAGTCTCATCTAGACATATGCCTCATCGACTTCCTGCAAATCAAAGTAATCATTCATCTTATCAACATGTTGTTGTGAATTAAGAGGTCCAGTACCATCAAACTGAGGAAGTCTGGTTTGATAGTCCTGGGGCATAGCATGTAGGGGAGCAACTAGCACCAGGGGAGCATATTTGGCTGCCATAATTGGTGGAGGAGGTTGAATAATAACTTGTGTGATTGGAGGAGAAGTGACAGAAGAGGTAGAAGAGATAGGGTTGGGAGGTATGGAGTGAGCTACTTAAGTCTTGATAGAATTTTCATCAATAGTCAAGGAAGAAAGTTTGATTGACTGTTGAAAGTGCGATTTATACAAAACTTGATCAAGATTTGATACTAGATCTTATAACTTTTTAAACTCTTGAAGAAAATGTTGATCAAAGCCTTCTCTGGGAGAAATTCTTTCAGGGGTTCTGGGTTGTAGGATGGTTTGATATAGGCTTGTTTCACTCACAAAGTTGTTAGATTTGGTTCTGAAAATGGTTTACACAAAGGGTAGGTCAAACTCAAGATCCTGGATAGTAACAAGATTCTCTGGGAGAGAAGTGGCCCTATGAAAAGGACTGTGACTCCCGTAACCTTCTACAAAGTTTCTTTTTTTGAGTAACTTTTCTGGATCGTCTACTGTTGTTGAAGGTTCTGGATCAGGGTGAGATCTAGTGTGGATTCTTTTAGGAGTCATAACTTTAAATTTTAAGAATTCTAAACTAATATATACAAACTTCAACAACCTATGAACATGTATCTCTTTGTAAGTTAGATTTTATGATTTGTTCAGAAATATTTTTTTCTTTATCTAGGGAAAAGAAATAGTAGAATGGAGAGTTTGTTCAGTTCCCCAGTATGGTCGCCACTATGTTAGCACTATGTAAATTCCCAGAGGTTGTTAGGGGAGGAATAAATTTGACAGAGGTAACTTACAAGACCACTTCGAAACTGGGATCTAGCCTTGCTAGTTTCAGAGAGGGATCTCTCTGTACGATTTAGATATGTTTGAGTTTTAAATATTAGGCCATCTAAAATACTATGAGTGTGTTGTTTTGTTTTATAAATATTGGTTGAAAGTAATGCATTTAAACATCCATTGGGCTATGGGGTATGTGTTAAAGATCAATATCTGAGACAACTTTTATAAGATTTCTTCACAGGGTGAGATAGTGAGAATGTTGGATCTTTTAAAGTTAAATGTGATGTAAAGGTAGCACATGTGAGATATTTAATCAAACAAAGAATCAATTAAGAATTTCTTTGATTAGTGTCAAATGAATAACATGCAAATTGCTAAAGACTAGAAACAGAGTGTCTGGAACAAATTATGTTCATTAAATTCCTTTAAACGATTAGATATAGAAAACAAAATGAATTACAGAGAAAGATAAACATTAACAAAGTAGATAACTTCACCAACATCCAAATTCAAGAATCCTGTGAATCGGTCTTTTTATTACTCGTCGATCTCTTAAAAAGATTACAGTGATAGATTCATGGGCGCAAGAATCAACCCTCAATACTTCAAAGTCTGAAGTATTTATAGAAAAATTTACAACTGATCTTGTCATTAATGATCAGGATATGGTGGAGAGAAAATATAACTAAGTAGATTACATATTGCAAAAAGGTAGGAATGCTAAATGATCCTCGAATCCTTGATGTTGATTCTGAGGAAGTGGTTGGTGATTCATATTTGATTGTTCCACATGCTAACTCGAATGTACACATCACCTCTACTCGATCAAAGTAAACAGGTATTCCCATCTCTTTTGACTAGGGATGGTAACTTTAAGTAATCTTCGGTATACTTCGTCCATCTCTATGTACTTTTCAAAGGCGAGCTTGGTGATGAAGATGTACTTTATCTTGTGTTGGATGCTCAGGTCAAACTGCAGAGTCTCCAAAAATGATTTTCCAGTGATGCTGCCTTGTATGCCTGCAAACTTAGAATCATATTTTGCCACTATGATGATCTTTTGTCTGTATTCTGAGAGAGTAATCAGCTTGTCATTGATAATGAATAAACCTGGAAGACCTTTCTTGTGTAGAGATTCAACCTTGTTGAAAAACCCCTGCACTCCAATATCCATCGTATGGACTCTCTCCTCCAGTTGCAGCATCAATTCCCTCTTGGTCAAAACTTTCTTCACCTCAAGGATAGTTTCTGTCCTATCCTCAATTTCCAAATCCTCCAACTCCTCTTTTGTCTTAGAATTCAAGAACTTGATGATCTCATTTTCCTTTGTAGGCCTTTCTCCCAATTCTCCTCTTATCTTGTCAATGGCTTATCTGCTTCTCTGCACCAGTTCATGCTGCTCAAACATAATCTGTATGAGTGGACAAATCTCTATCATGGATTTGCAGATGTCCATCCAAATATTTTCCTTGGATTCTTACAGTGTCTTATCCATGACTGTCTCCTTCTGTAGCTTCTGCAATTCTTGTTTAAGCCTCTGTGACTTGTGCATTTCAATGTTGTAGCAAGCCTGAAAAGTGGATTTCAGCTTCTGGAGATTATTAATTTATTTCTGCATTTTTTTTATTTCTTCTCCTTGCAGAGTCATGTCCCCATTGATTGTGTCAGTTTCTCAGATGCATATGTGGTTGTCATTGGGATTGCTATTGGAATTTCCCCTATAGTGACTTTTGTTGTTTTTGTTGTTAGAGGAACTACATCCAGTGGGATGACAGTCATTGGTGCAATTTGTTCCTTCTCTTTCACTAACTTCTCCGGCTCGGCTTCCATCTCCTTGATCTGTGCATTCTGCTCCATGATTAATTTTAGAATTTCCTCCTTGTGGCCTTTAGTCTCAACCATGTCTTTGGCCTGTGAGTTTTCAGTGGCTGGTAGTTTTAATTGTTTCCTTAAGGATGTTATGTAAGAATTCTTCTTCTTTAGTAGTTCCTCAGCTGCTTTCACATTTGAGGGATCATATCCAATTGTGAGTACTAGCTCTTCCAAAGACTTGATATTATTATCTTTTGCTAAAGAAGATACTTTCTCCTGATTCAACTGAGTCTGGACATTGTTTAAGGAAACTTGAAACTTTGTAGCAGTCATGGAGGTATTTTCCAGGGTGGAAAAAATCATTTCCCCAATTTGTCTCTGCATATCCATTTGGTTAGTTGGATGCACTTCTTTGATATCAAATTCAAATGTTTCCCTCTTGTAATCCGAAACTGCTTTGGGATGAGGCACTTGTGCCTGCAAGAATGCCATGTGCATCCTCCCTTTCTTTGTATCAAAGGTAGAGAGAAACCTATGTTTTGTTGTATATGTTTGTTTCCAGAATTGTGCATAGGTACTATTGTTCAACAGTCCATTCTTCCTTTTTATCAGATTATACTTCTCAAATATGTTGAGTCCTGTAGGCTACTATGAATATTTGGTTGTTAGTGTGATGTCTGTTTGTTTCCTAGATGAAGAAGTGGACATCATTTGCTGGCTACCTGGGAAAAATGGTGAATTCTCTCCCTCCATTACTGTGGTAGACTGGGTTTCTTCTCCTCCAGACCTATTATATGTATGACTGGTCTTGGGCCTTTTCCTGTAGACTTGGAAGTCTTCTTCTGAGACTTATGTGACTAAAGGAGAGACTTCGTTTCTAGGCATATTCTCTACTGGTACCTATGGAGTATTGGTCTGTGAAATACTGGTAGGTGGAGGTTGTTGTTCTGTGTCTAGTAAAGTGTTTTCTTCCCACTCTGTCTGGTCCATGAACTTCTCAATTTCTGGTTTGGGCACGTGAGCATATGGGGAAATATTTTTCTTTAATCTGGTTTCTGTAATAATTATGCATGGATCATAGTGCCAAGGAAAATTGAGAGTGAACTTCATTTCCTTTAACAACTTATTGGCCTCCTCCCTTGCAGCTCGGCTTTGCAAATAAAAGAACTTATATGTCCCTTGATCCTCATTTGTTGCTTCTTTTTGAAATCCACAAAGTCAATAGCATATAAACTTATCATCTATCAGATATATTCCAGAGCAAATATCATAACAGGTAAATATTTGGGCAACTTGTAAGGGGATAATTCACATCCGTAGACCCTAATATCTGTATGATCCTAGTACAGGTACCAGTCACCTGTTTTAGCTAGGTATGAAAAGTGTAGAATACTTTGAATTTATTCATTTATCCTTGGTTATGTTCTTCCACTAATAATTCTTATCATTGGATGGTAAAACATAACAATGAACTGCTTGAAATTGAACTCAGATGAGTTTTTTCTCACTAATGATGTCCAGGATCTGAAAGCTTGTGGGTTACCATATTGGTCTATCTTTTTCATGGAGAAGGAGAACTTATATGCTTGGAAAAAGATGAACAGGTACACCAAGATTGAAGAATACATGAACATACCCTCTCTAGAAAACTTGAAGAGTTTTTCATGGATGTTGTCGGCCATAAACTAGTTGTAGTTGAATTGTATAGTAGCCTTCTCTTCCATGGAAAAAATGAATAAGAAACCGAGGATGGGTTCATCTACCCATTTTTCTGAATAGTATCTGAGGAGGCAACACAGGGACAAAATGACCTGGTTTCCTTTTACTGAGAAGATGGATGAATGGTATGGGGGATTCATCTTGGGTAATTGAGAATTTTCAGGGAGGAAGAACTTGAATATTTGAGCTCTCTATGGGAATGACAGCTTGTGCTACATCACGGTCAGAATATCGATGGAAAAAGGGGAAAGGGAGTCAGCTTTGGGTATCTACATTATCTGGTTTAGTGTTTCACGAGTAATGGTGAAGAGAGTTTCACCGGATGAAGAAACAATGGCTCTTTGGCTAAGGAGATAGTGTACCTAGAATTTTAGATCAAACTCAGGGAAATGGTATGTCTGAGGGAAGAGGTACAGTTGGATATTGGACTCCCAGAGTCTAATTTCGTCACTCTGGTCCAGAAAAATGTCTCTGAGCCAGAAGTGCAAATCGAAGAAGTAGAATTCGCACTTCGGCTCTGCAATTAAGTAGTCTTTATCAACCAACGATATTTGATCCAGATCGACAAGAGGAGGGAGGAAAGGATTCTCTTCGATCTCTGAATATTTGGATTTGGGCACCATTGATCTGATTGATACCTGCAAAACTGAAAAGGGATGTTAATTTTGTTTACCAGGCACTAATGGTGATTGTTGACTGAAGAGAATGAAGAATGTTGGCTTCGGTTGCATCTGGATCACGAACAGTGAAACAATGGTGAAACAAAGGGATTAATTAGATGAATGAGTGTCCATTGGGGAGCGGATGGAAATTCAGTCAGTTAACGGGAATTTCATCTTCCCAGACACATCTCCTAATAATCATATCAGGACTTGTATAAAAGAGATCACTTCCCACCCAAGAATAGTAAGCACTTTGTTGGATAATTCTTTTCTTTTGAGGTGGTGATAAGTGAGTTGGTAATCTTCCTGTAGATAAGTAATTTGCTGTATCTGCAAACCAAGGGGTCTTAACAGCTACTGCAAACAAATGTTCATCAGGGAAGTTATCATTCACTGGGATATCAGTACTATCTTGAGGAATACGAGAAAGAAAATATGCAACTACATTCTCTTACCCTGGCCGATCAACTATGGTAATGTTAAATTCTTGAAGCAGTAAAAGCCATCGTGTGATTCTACCAATAGTAACTGGTTTGTTCATCAAGAATCTGATTGCAGAGTGGTCAGTGTGTACAAAAACCTCATATCCAGTAATGTAGTGACGAAATTTTTTGATGGAATGAACTACTGCTAAAAATTCCTTCTCTGTTACTGTGTAGTTCAATTCAGGAGGGGTCAGGTTCTTGCTGGTAAAGTAGATTGCATAATTCTATTGGTTTTCTTTTTTCCCAAGCACTCCTCCTAAAGCAGTGTCCGAGGCATCAGTTGAAATATGGAAAGGAAAAGACTAATTTGGTCCTCTAAGAATAGTTGCCATGGACAACTTTGCTTTTAAATCCTCAAAAGCACTCTGACAATTATCATCCCTACAGAATTTTGTGTCTTTTGTCAATAGTTTAAACATGGGGATGGCTATTTTTGTGAAGTTTTCAATAAATCGACGGTAATAACCAGCATGCCCCAAAAATCTTCTCACATCTTTCTGGGTTTTTGGAGGGGGAAGATTAACTATCACCTCTATTTTGGCTGGGTCAACTTTTTCCTTCAATAGACAAATGATGACCCAACACAATCCCCTCAGTTAAAAGAATTTTGCATTTTTCGTGACTGAGGGATAGATTTGATTCCTGGCAGCGAATCAGGACTTTCTCCAGGTTACTTAAGGCTTCTTCGAATGTGTTACCATAGACAGTAAAATCGTCCATGTAAACCTCCACACAGTCATGAATTAAGTCGGCAAAGACACCAAGGAAAGCTCTATGAAATGTCGCAGGAGCATTGCATAATCCAAAAGGAAGCACTTTATAAGCATAAGTGCCCCAAGGACATGTGAATGTTGTCTTGTCCTGGTCTTCAGGAGCAATCTGAATTTGGTTGTACCCACTATATCCATCGAGGAAAGAAAAATATCTTTTTTCCAGCCAAGGTATCCAAAACCTGATCTATGAAGGGTAAAG
>SNQJ01S0142659.1:0-24610 GCA_010110895.2 Picea sitchensis
CTTGGGAAATGGTTGTCTTCTTTGTGCAAATCGATTTCTTCCAGGCTGATGACGTCTTTCAGCAGTGAGCGCATTACTTCTTTGTTCTACAGATTTAGTTCTGGCATCTTTTACCTTACTTGTCCTGGGTAGCTGATTGTCTTCCTTTGTTCCTGCAAGTTCATTGTTGTTATTGGTTGTACATTTGACAAACTTGATGGGTTCTTCATTTCTTGGCTTGCCACTACTTGATCCCTCTTCATAACCCAAACTAGTTTTCAATTTTGGATTCCTTTGCTGATTCAGGATGGTGGCTAATCCTTCCGAGGCTTTGATACTTGACAGATTATGTTTATAAGAGGCTTGAAACTTCTCCATCTCTTTCCTAATTTTCACTACTTCTTCTTCTAATGCTTCACATCTCGCCTTCTTTTCTGATAACTGTTGTTTCAGAATGTCTTCGATTTTCTTTGCCTCTTCTAATTCTACTTTTAGTAGGACAATGTCTTCATCAGGTTTTTTATTGTCTTTCTCAAACTGTATCAACAATTGTCTTTGCTTTCTGTTCTTGATTCTTAGTCTGTCAATCTCTTCCAGTGCACTGATCAGTTCTCCTTCCATGTCAACTGCAACTTCTTCTTCATTAACATAACTCCATGTTCTTTTATTATCATAGTCCTCTTTGGCCATAAGTATGAATTCATTTAGTTTATCTTTAATAGAGGAGTCATTTTCTTCATCATCTAAAGGATCATCATCATTGTTTATGCACAAACTTTTCTTCTTAAAATTTTTATCTTTAAAGAAATTTCTTTGTTTGTACTTCTCCTCATCATCACATGTCTGATCCTTTCCTTTGTGGGGACATTTATTTGCAAAATGACCTATCCTACCACAGTTGAAACATTTGAAAGGATGTCTCGATCCTTTCCTTTGTGGGGACATTTATTTGCAAATGACCTATCCTACCACAGCTTGAAACATTTGAAAGGAAGTTTACTTTTGTATTTCTGTCTTCCCATCCCTTCTTCTCAGCCTCTTCACAAATTGTGATTCCCACTTCTTTATCGGGCCTGTAATCCCTTATCTTTGTCTTTAAATTATGTTTCTCTGGAGGTGGGTTTGTCTTGAACTATTCTCATTTCATATGCAATAATGTTCCTAGAAGTTGATCAAACTCCAAGGTTTTTATAGCAGAGACCTTCGGATTGAACGTATCCGGGAGAGATCTCAAGATTTTTGAACCAAAGAAGGTTCCTCTCAATTGTTTCCACCAAGTGCCTTCATTGCATTTACCATTTCTTCTAATTTAAAAGTATTTTCCAACAGTTTTATCTTCCTACATCTTCAGTTGTTCAAACCGTGATCAGAGGGTTTGAATCTTTGCATCCTACCTTCTCAATACCCTCCATAAATGCTAATGAGTTTGTCCCATTACTTTCAAATTCCTCAGGTGCATAACTTTTATGACTCTCGGCTTCTAAAGCCCACTCAAGATAACATTCATAGCCTTAGCATTGAAGCTAAATTCTAGTTTGTCATCCTTATTAGCTAGCACACTATTTTACATAACCACATCTACCATACATCCCACATCTCAAGACCTAGTCATTTTCATTATGTAGGTTCTCATTCTAACTTCCTGCATAAAAGTTTGTTCCATTGAACAGAGGGGCCTAATTGGTTGAATCTCCTTCCATGGCTTGACATGTTTAAGTTTCCTAGGGATCTACCTTTAGATAAAAAGGGGCCGACTCTAACACCAATTGTTGGAAAACTGATTAGGGGGGGGGTGAATCAATTGTCACCATGCTTTAAACAATTATGCTTATTTTTAAAATGTTTTACAAGGCACTCAATGATGATCACAATAATGCAAGGAAATAAACAATGGCACATTCAACATCAATCGCATATATGAGAAACACAGACACAGACAGATATTTCCTCTGAGAAACCCATACAGGTAAAAACTCCTTCTTTATATATGATAAGTATTATTTACATTCTTTTTACACACGCTACATATGAGCACCGAATCATTGTGAGGCTACAACCTCTGCCTTGGTAAGCTGCACCTTGCCGAGAGCACCAACTCTCTGTTTCTTAGCACCCACTAGAAGGAAGCACCAACTCCCCGTTTCTCTAGCACCAACTACAAAGAAGCACCAACTCCCCCGGGTTTGTCTAGTTCAACTAGAAGGAAGCACTCCACTGGCTCTCTAGCACCAACTAGAAGGAAGCTACTACTCCCCTCGTGTTCAAGCAACCCACTTTGATAGGGATGATTTTAAGGATGGAAATTTATTTTAAAATGTAGAAACCTTGGCTTAATCTTTACTAATCCTTCATATGCCAACTATAATGTTTGGCAATATTTCTTGTAAAATATTCAAATTTCTAAGGGATTTTATATAGCTTTATAAACTTTTACGCATTTTAAGGTAAAATAATTTCATCGTGATAGAATTTGGGCTAATTACTTTAAACAAATAATCTTATTTTGAAAACCATGGAAAATTAGCCCATGAGCCAAATTCTAGCCCCTAAAAATCATCTATGCTACTTGAACCTCTCCTCAGGGAATACAGTCCTCCTTGGCACCTCCCTACCACCCTGGATTATCAATATGTGTTAATGAAACTTATTACAGTGATAAATGTTTAAAAAAACAACTTACCAGCCTTCATCACTGTTCTGCAAGTTTTCGCTGCTCTGTCTGCCTCACATTCTTCCTACATGCATACATTGCCCTTTCTATTCTTCTTCCTTTTGTGCGCTCTATACACCATTTCCGTTCAATGCCCCTTTTCTCTTCTAGCCATACCAACTCCTACACTTCACCTCCTTCTTTCTGCACGCATCACCCACCGCAACAACAACAACAACAACCTTCATCACTTCTTTGTTCCGCAATTTACATCTTATGTACACCTTTGTGCATGCAATGTACAATTCATGCCTCTCGCTCGCCACATCATGCTAATCTCTTCCACATCTTGAAAGTCGCATCCATCATCATGGTAACGCTTCAGCTTTTTTGGTAGTTTTCCCACGCTTAGCATCACCGGGATGTCAAGGCCGAGCTTCCTCATCCTTCCTCGAAGTCGGATACTCTTCGTCTTCTATGGAATAGTCGAGCTTATACTTTTTTGCTTCAGTTACAAACTTCAATGCTCCACTCACAATCAGCTTCACTTAACAATCTTTGTTCTATCGATGATCTCTTTGAGATCCTTCACCTCCTTTGTCAATCACCTTGAAGTGTCTTTGAGTCCTCTTGTAGAACTCATCATTGGTTTCTAGTAGTTACACTGAGAAGTGTTATAGTAGCCCTCCGATCTCCTCTAGTTTCATCTGCGACCGCTGAATGATCTTCATGTTTGCCTTGCCTGTGATTTCATCATTTTGATTTCTTGTGGCCAAGTGTCTCGCCACTCCATGTCGTATCTCCGGAACCCAAAAACAAAGCTTTCTATAGTCCTTTATATCACCATGGCTATGACCAAGCACTCGTTCATAAAGTGTTTTTCAAGATTTCATTTTTCGACATTTCAAGACTCCTGATGTTGAGAGTCTCTAACTTCTCCATCTCCTCGTAAATTCAAAATCCCACTTCCAATACATCAAGGGGGTCATCAATGGTCCACGCATCTTCAAATCAACGGTCGTATCAAGCTTCGTGATTTCACAAATCGCCATTTCGCATCTCCTCCTCCCTGCAGGAATGTTCTTGATGCTTCCAACTACCACCGCATCCGCAAAACTCTCGAATGGCGTGGATCAACGGGTCCCACCAACCCTTGATTTGATGACTCGTGCCGCTTCACGATTTTGGTATCTCTGCGGTATTGTTTCTCTCTCCAAGTCGTGGATTCGCTAAACCCTTAAATGGAGTCTTTTGATATGCTCTAATCTTCTGCCACGATCCTCTTGGATCAGCGTCAAGATTTTATCATCGAACTGCAACTCCACGAAAGCTTCCTTCTTTGTGCTTGATCAACGATCCATATTTTGCCTCGGTCTAATGGTTGAGATTATTTCATGATTTTGCATATCAATGCAGATCGAGGTGAAAGGCTAGAGTATTTCATACCTTTGACTTTTCAGTCAAAAAAATGTTGATTTGTGTTCACTTGTCCCATAGATGGACGGTCCTCTTCTTTTCAGGATTTTGTATACCTAATTCTCCTTGCACTTTAATGAACGCGTGTTCTCCCCGATCCAACGATGGTTAGAACTTATGCTCAGACTGTTCTCCTCTTCTCAGGCTCTTCTGTCTACAACGATCTCGACAAATTCTCCTTCTTTGAGAATTTAACCGGGATCCACCATCATCAGTTTCTCTCCTCTTGAGCTTAGGGAACTCCGGATCACTGCGCTACTCACGCTTTGAGCTTACTCTTTGTTCCTCGCTTTTCATCAATGCTTATTTTGATCTTGTCATCAATGACTTGCCTACAACTTCTTGCAGACGCTCATGGTTTGTTGTTGTAATTTGCCATTAAATACGCTACTCATCTATAAAATCAACAATATCCCTTTGGCATTGATGGCAACAAAGGTACCCTCGTTTTTTCTCCCCCTTGACATCAATGTCAAAGAAAAACATGTTCCCCGAAGTTGTTGCATTTTCAATTAGGAGGTGTTAGATATTCAATCAATACAAATATCCCCTTAATAGGATGGACTCTCTTAGATGTGAGACGGATGACACCCAACTTTTTGTCTCAGATATTCAAATGGTGTCTTTGGCTAGGGGTTCAAGAAAAGATGTTTGCAATTTGTTCTAAAGTGGGAATGTAATGAACCTCGACAAGTAACTGGACAGACTCTACTCTCTCAAAATGATATTTTATGGAATATGCTTGGTCTTGCAGTGCAATCTAGATTTAGACACACCGATGGTACTAGTGTTATCACAATGAATTGGGGATCGGTGTAGTGTATTTGCCTTGCAAGCATGCAAGTAAGTCTCAATCATCCATAATACTGAGTGCAACAGGTATAATGCAAAGCAATGTACTTTTCCTCTGTGTTTGATAAAGAAATAGAACCTTGCTTTTTACTTTAAGCCATACAAAGAATCACCCAGAAGAATGCTCCTCCACGGTTCTTTTTCTCTCATCAATAGCTGGCTCCACATGCATTCCAGTACTAATCAGAATCTTACTGATAACATGTAATTATACGCTATCGCTTTCTTTAAAATACTTCAATATCCTTTTGACATCTTGCAAATGACTATGTTTGGGTGCAGCCTAATATCATCCCACCATTCCTACAACATGCACTATGTCCGGGCGAGATGTTGTGATGTATACAAAGTCAGCCTATCATTTATCGATATGAGCTTTGCTCAACATTAGGTGAATCATCATCCTGCTTTAATTTTACATCTAGTTACCATAGGTGTACCTAATAAAGTTTAGAATTGTTCCCATTTGAAACCTTTTTCAACAATTTTAGATATTTTTCTTGAGAGAAAATGAACATCCCTTCGACCTCTAAGTAATTCATGTAATTCTCAAGAAAAAATGACAAGCCCTATCATAGACATTTCAAATTCAATTCCATGGCAAAAGAAAACCATTGTACCAATGAATCCTTATTAGATCTAAAGATGATGTCATCTACAAAGAACAATACTGAAGGGAGAAAATTATTATCCTCCTCATGAATATATTATTATTTTTGTCATTGTTCCTCTTTTGAAACCTTTGTCTTTGAGATACATATCCACTCTGTGATACTGTGCTCGAGGGGCTTGTTTTAACTCATATATAAATATTTCTTTAGCTTGCATACTAAGTCAATATTATCAGACAATTTGAAACCCTTTGTTGTTCCATATATACTCTTCACTTAAATCTCCACGAAAGTCACTTGACATCCATTTGATAGACTTTAAACCTTTAAGGACAGCATAGGCAAGAAAACATTCGATAGCCTCTTAATCTTGCTACTGGACAAAATGTTTCATCAAAATCTAGTCCTTCTATCCTGAAAAGCATAGCCTTTAGAGACTAACCTCACTTTGTTCCTAACTTGTCCTTTCAAGCTCATTCAACTTTATTCTTAAAACATCCATTTGGAACCAATGCCATTTTTACCTTTAGGTCTTCTTTGAACCATCTCCCACTTCTTGTTTTTCCTCTAACTGGTCAAGTTCTTCATTCATTGTTTCTCAACTCAATGGTCATCTTTGTTGGCTTTATTAAAATTCTTGGTTTCCTTAAATATTGGATACAGAAATCTATATGAGATTGTTCAGTTTTTTGATTGCCTTGGTTTGTACACTTTGTCTTTTCTCCACTCAACCTGACTTGTAGAATGATTCTTTTGAATGATTTTGGAGGAGGAATTTGTAGTTGACTGCTGATTTGAGTATGTCTCAGTGTTTGTGCCCCTCATGTGATTCAGAGTCTTTGTTTTATAATTCTTGGACCTATTCAACTTCTTTATTTACTTGTTCTAGCACTACCATCGTATTAATTCTCTTACTGGATTCCTTCATCAATTTTTACATCAATACAAATAACTATTTTATGCAAACCTCTTTTATTGTAGCATCTGTATCTTTTATTGTTTGTAGTATACCCTAAGAAGACACCTTCATCAACCTCACATCATATTTGCGTAGGTTCTCATCATTATTCTTATGTAGCATTTACTCCCAAAGACTCAGTGTTTGATTGAGGCAGCTTCCAAACCAATCATAAGGTGTCTTGTCACTTTGTGGTCTCGAGGTGATTGTTAAGCACATGGACTATGTATTGCTTCTAAATTCGTAGGTTTGACTCAATGTTCTTCTCATTCATCATTGACTGCCATTTCTCAGACTGTTTTGTTTCTGCCTCCAAAGAACTCCATTTTGTTGTGGAGTTCTAGATTGTGTATTCTCTGATCCCATGCTCATCGCAGTGTACCTTTGAAGTCTCTTGACATAAACTATCCTCCCGGATCTCGACCCATCAGTTTTTAACCTCTTGCATGTTTGAGTCTCTCATAGCCTGTAAATATTTCTAAACCTCTCTCTAAATGCTTCCTAACTTTTTCGGAGAAATAAGTAAACTCAAGTAGTCCGAGTAATCATCATAATCAACATGAAGTAGTTTTTCTTCTTTGTGCCTCCCCTGCTTTTGATGGTCCACATAACCATGGTGTCTGCAATGAGTGTTTCTCCGAATTAAACCTCTTGGAATTTTAAACTGTGGTCCCATTTTGCTTCCATAATTTTGATGTTTTCACATTGAATCTTGGGGCTTCATATTCAAGATCTTTCATCACAATGAGGTTTTTGAGTTTGATTATGGTCAGTTTAGATGTCCAAGTCTCTATGCCATAACCAACTTTCAAAATGTTTTCTTAGATGACATTCCCTTCATTTTCATTTAGCACACATATTATTACTTTCTTCAGCCCTTTGTGCCTTGGCCACCACTCTGTCCCCTAATTTACACTTCATTCCGTACCTTGGATGTGAACAACACTTTGCATCCTCCTGTCACACATTTGAATTACACCAGATTATGTTTCATCCTATCCACAAGTAGAACATCTGGGGCTTTTCCTTTTCCATTACATAATCTCACCATCCTGCTTGCCCTTTTATTTTCCCGAGCATCATTTCCAAAGGTTACATTTCTTGATTTTCTTTTACTTAGATATAGAAATTCTGCCTCTGTATCCCCATCATGTTTTGGCATCCACTGCTTCCATATACTCATTTTTCTTCGAGCGGACAATACTAATCCACATTTGTCACTCTCCTTCTCTTTCTTCCAAAACTTGACATTTTCAAATAGGGATTTTTGAATCGTCTATAGTTCCTTAACCAGCTCAATATATTTATGCCCAGTTATGATAGGTGTAGCATTCAACTCATTATTCAATAAGTCAAACCCTTATTGTTTCAAGAGCTGTCACTTCCTCATTGATCAGTTGTTGATTTTTTCTTGGTCTCCTTAGTTGTATATGTCTAGACTTAATTTGGCAATTTATGTCGCGGCTGATTATTACTTGACTGTATCATTCTTTGTTGCAGGAAGTATTTATTCCTTTGAAATCTTAATTGCTTCATGTCTAAGTCTTAAGAAAAAATTTGCTTTGCACCAAAGTTAGAACAAGAGAAACAATAGCCATGGAAAATTCTTTGTACCTAGGAAATGGTTGTGGCCTCTTTGAGAAAATCTATTTCTTCTAGGCTGATGACATCTTTTAGGAGTGAGTGCATTAATTCTTTTTGCCTCAGATGAAGTTCTCGCATCTTTACCTTACTGGCCCCAGATGTAGCCTAATTCTCCCTTTGTTCCTCAAGAGATTCGCTTGTTGTTATTATTGTACACTGACAAACTTGAGGTTCTCTCGCTTGTCTCTTGGCCACTACTTGATCCCTCTTTGTAATCCAAACTAGTTTTCAACTTTGATTCCTTTGTTGATTCAGATGGTGGTCAATCCTTTGAGGCTTTGATACTTGACAGATTTTGATTACACAAGGTTTCAAACTTCTCCATCTCTTTCCCTAGTTTTCACTACTTCTTCTTATAATGCTTCACATGTCGCCTTCTTTTCTGATAACTGCCATTTTTTAGTATGTCTTCTATTTTCTTTTGCCTCTTCTAATTTCTACTTTTAGTAGGACAAGGTCTTCACTGTGTTTTTATCACTGGAATCAGACAACAATTGTCTTTACTTTCCGCCTTTGATTCTTAGTCTCAGCTCTAACTATTCCTGAGTGCACTATCTGGGCCTCCTTCCATGTCAACCACAATTTCTTCTTCACAACATCACTGTGCTTTTATTATCATAATCCCTTTGGCCATGTAAGTAAGCATGGTGCCTAGCCTTAGTTTCATTCTAATAGAGGAGCGATTTCTTCTTCATCATCTAAATATCACCACCATTGTTTTAAAATATAATATTCTTCTAAAGTTTTTCTTGGCAAAATTTTGTGTTTGTAATTCTCCTCATCATCACATGTCCTATATTTTCCTTTGTGGGGACATTTATTTGCAAAAATGACCTATATTACCGGCCAATACTTTTAAAGGAAGTTTACCTTTGTATTTTGCTGATCCCTTCTTTAGTCTCTTAAAAATTTTTCACAAATTTTTCGCTTCACTCTCATCGGGCTCAAACTTGGCCTGTCTCCGCTTTTAAACATGCTTCATGTGGCTGGTCTTGAACCACTTTCATTTCATATGTAGTCAATGTTCCTAGAAGTTGATCAAACTCAAGGTTTTTAGATCATTAAGATATTCTATAGCAGAAACCTTCTAAGCCGAACCCATCCTGGGAGAGAGATATCAATATTTTTGAACTAAAGAAGGTTCCTCAATGTTTCACCAAGTGCCTTCTCACTGTACTACCATTTCCTTCACTGTAGTATTTTCCAACGTATTTCATCTTCCCTTCATCTTCAACTGCTCAAAGTGTATTCTGTGGTTTTGGTTTGGCATCTTTTACCTTCTCTTTACCCTCATAACTACTAATGAGTCCGTCCCACATTTCTTTGGCAGTACCTAGGAGCATAACTTTTACGACTATGCTTCCAGAAGAACACTCAAGATAGAATTCATAGCCTTAGCTGAAGCTTTTAAATTCTAGCTTGTCATCCTTATTAGTTAGCACAACTAGATTTACATAACCAATCTCTACCACATCCTAGGCATTTGCACCTAAATCCATTATGTGGTTCTCATTCTAACTTTCCTAGAAGGCAAAGTTTGTTCCATTGAATAGAGGGGCCTTATTGGTTGAAGTTCTTTCATGTCTAGTCATGTTTAAGCTCATTTAAGCTTGAGGATATACCCTTAGATAAAAGGGGCTCCGCTTCGATACCAATTGTTGGACAACCGAGAGGGGGTGGAATCACTTGTCACCATGCTTTAAACAATTATGCTTCTTTTTATAACATTTACAGCTGGGGCACTCAATGATGATGACACAATGTAGGGAAATAAACAATGGCAATATCTAACATCACCATATATGAGAAACACAGATAGATATTTTCTCGAGGAAACCCATACAAAGTAAAAACCTCTTTTTATTTTGAAGTGTATGATAAGTATTATTTTACATTCTTTACATTATCATACATATGAGCACCACTCATTGTGAGGCTACAACATATGTTTTGCAAGTCAGTAACTTGCTCAGAGAACCAACTCTCTATTTTTCTAGCACCCACTATAAGGAAGCACCAACTCCCCGGTTTCTCTAGCACCAAATAGAAGGAGGCACCTACTCCCTAGTTTCTCTGTGGAAACTTCAACTAGAAGGAAACACCTCACTCAGTTTCTAGCACCAACTAGAAGGAAGCTATTACTCCCTGTGTTCAAGAACCCACTTGAACCTAAGAGGAGGACAACTACCCTCCCTAGCACCTCCCTACCACCCCGGATTATCAATATGTGTTAATGTAAATTATTACATTGATATAATGTTTAACAACAACTTACCAATCTCATCACTATTCCGCTAGAAGATTTCAGAGCTTCGTTTGCCTCACGCCTTCCTACATGCATACACTGCACTTTCTATTCTTCTCTTCCTTGTGCTATGTACACCATTCTTGTTCAATGCCCCTTTTCTCTTTGGCTTACAAATCTCATCCTTTCCTCACTTCACCTTCTTTCCTTCAACAACCCCGCTCTCCGCCCTGTACCATAGCTCTCAGAATACACCCTTGTGCATGCAATGTACACTATGCCTTTTGCCTTCACATCAAGGTTAATATCTTCCACATCTCAGTGTTTCCGACTGATCATCATGGTAACCCTTCTGCCTTTTCTCTCGTAGTTTTCCCATGCGTTCAATATCACTGGATGTCATGTCACAGACTCGCCTCTCTCCGCAATGAGACTCTTCGTCTTGTCTCGCATAGTCGAGATTATACTTTCTGCTTCAGCTACAAACTTTAATGCTCATCCACTTGTTAGTCACTTCCATGAATAGTCTTTGTTCTACTAGCTACTTACCCTGAGACTCTTCACCTCCTCTCCACAATCACCTCAAAGTGTCTTCGAGTCCTCTCTAGCTGAAACCATCAGTGATTTCTAGCAGTTCACAGTGTCGCCACGCAAAGCATTCTCCATCTCCTTCGCCAACACCGCGACTGCTGAATGATCTTCATAAGCTTGCTTTTATTTCGTATTTCATCATTTTCCGTACAAGGTCTCATCAGTCCATGTCGCGATCTCCAAAACTATGAAAAAAGGAGCTTATCTCTTCGCACTAGCTTGTTCCTTCTGTATGACCATGGCCATGAACAAGCTTTAATTCATAAAGTGCTTTTCGAGATTTCATTTTTCGGCATTTCGGGACTTCATGTTGAGAGTATCTAACTTCCATCTCCCAAGAATTCAAATATTGGTTCCACAAATCAAAGTATTGATCAATGGTCCACGCATCTCTTTTGAACCAATGAATCGTATCATTTCGCAATTTTGCAAATCGCTGCATTTCGCATTCCGTGGGTGAATGTTCTTGACGCTCTAACCACGACCAATAAAACTCAAATGGTATGGGATCAACGGGTCCTAATCAACCTCTTATCCGACGGCTCGATCATTTCATGATTTCAGATTTCAATGCATTTTGACATTCCCCGCGTATTATTTCTTTCTCTCCAAGTCGTGGATTCGTGGAAACTCCGAAATGGAGTTCCTTTGACATAAGTATGATCTTTTCTGCCACGCTGGCCCCTCTTCGATCAATCCAATAATATTTTATTGGAGACTTTCGTACCGCCGATTTCGTTGTGCCTCATCAATGGTCCATATTTGGCCTCGATCTAATGGTTGAGATTATTTTACAATTTCGCATATCATGAAGTTCGAGAGGTGAAAGGTCGGAGTATTTCTATACCTTTTGACTTTCCAAATAATGAAATGTTGATCTCTGCGGTTCACTGTCCTTCTTGTAGATGGATGGTCCTCCTTCTTTTCGGATTTTGTATACCCACTTCTCGTTGCACTTTAATGAACATCCAGTTTCTCCTAGATCCAACGATGGTCGTAACTTTATGCTCAACTGAAGACCAGATCTATCCTCCTCTTCACATTCTTTTTGCCTACAATAAGATCTCGACGGCCCTCCTTCTTTTTGAAATTTAATCAGATCCAACTTATCAACACGCTTCCTCTCGAGTTTAGGCATTGATATCGCACCGCCTAATTACTCCCCGAAGCATTTTGTTCCTATTTTCATTGATGCTTACCCTAATCTTGCCATCAATGACCTCAAACCTTGCACGCTTGTCGCCATCTTCGTTGCTATACTTGCTATCAATGACAAGCATACAATCGGCCTCAGAAACATGCCAACACACCACCCTAGCTACACAATATTGCAAGACAAGACACCAAATAGAAGTTTCACAAGACAGATAGTCCAAAATTCCCAAGTAGGGGTACAAGTTCCAACAAAGTATCCTTCTCACTAATTTGTAGATATATGTCTCAAATGAAATGAGTTTGATCTTTATTTATACCAAACCTCTAAGATAAAGTTTTTCAACTTAACAAGGGTAAACCACAAAAATAAAGGGAAATGTCTCCCTTATTTTTTTTTTAACCCTAAAAATTTCAATTTAACTTTGCACATGAGAAAACCCTTAAACATGATTGTATCCCCTTGAGGGGTATATTCTTGAGACATGTAGGAATTCGTTGAGGTTGGAGAAGGTAGTGTTACGCCTCCAAAGGACATGTGTCTTTAATTCAAGAGTCCCCTTCTTAGTGCAAGGGGTCTTCCATAAAAACATGCCAAGGTCCATATCATCAACACCACCACCACCAAACCCTAGCCCCAACAAGACGCCAGACCCCAAGAGAGGTAGCGCTCTAGCCTCCAAAGATAGGTTGTGGGGTGATGAAAGGATAGGATAGTCCTAAGGTGTATTTCAAGACTCCAAAGTCTATCATCATCATCTGATGTGTGGGCTATGGTATCCAACTCATGGGCTTCATGGCCCCATTGAAGCTCAAGCTAGGCTTGTTCCTCCAAACCGCCCACCAAGCAAGGTCCTACAAAGATAATGAATGCGCCCTCCAAGGGTCCCAATTAAAACATATCATATAAACAAAATAAAATCTAATGCTACCAGCCACCTAAACATGTGCATCAAAAATAATTCTCATCATATTAAGGTGTGCTCAAAGACCGTGATGCAATTGACCAAGTTTAGGTTGGGAGGGGTGTGATAAAAACCTATTGGGTGAGCCAAAACTTGAAGTAGGGGATTCTTCCAAAGGTAACCCCTTCAAGGTCATGTAGTGGATATGAGGTGGATATGAGGATTGTACTCATAGGTTTATGGGTTTTCTTGACATACAAGGGCTCAGATTGTCTCATCTATGGGTGACTTTGTAGAAGCTAGTCAGACCTTTGTTTTCAATGCATCCTTTTCCAAGCCCACTTATTTCCATTAATTAATTAAGGTCAAGAATAGGTGCTCCCAATGGGTAACATAAAGCTTTGGAGGTAGTACAACGATGTCACTTTAAGGGAGAAGTAAACATAGTTCCATAGGGGTAAAATCAAGATTCTAACACACTTGTGTAGATCTGCCAACAAGTGGGACATTTTGTACATATGTATTTGATTTTGTAGGTATTTAATATTTTAGAAGAAACATTTCATTGTTCTCAAGATCCTTTTGGGAGAGCATTTGGAATTTTATTATTTTCTTTTAAAGTTTTCCCAGCTACAATCCCTTTGGCCTTCAACCCCTTCTTCCCATGAAATGAGGTACATGCTTCTTGGCCTAAAAAGGCTGAAACATAGAAGAGGGTGATGTGGTGGGGAACAAGAGATAGAAAGTGGTAAGTATGGTTGGGAATGGTAATGCATGACCCTCATGAGACCCCAGTCACACTCTTTCCCCAAAAGTTGGCCACTACTAGGAAATCGATGTCACTCACCAAGGTGAAACATGGAAAGGCAACAGCCCCTGTAAGCATGAATTCCTATTACTGGGCAGCAGCTTCACAACATATTCAAATTCCTCAAATATTAGAGCATTCCATGATGACTTGTACTTCATGAAAGACTCAATGTATTTTGGAAGCAATTTGGTGTGGTGAATTCCATGGTGATGGATCTAGAAGAGTGGTGGTGATGTGGGCCCCTGTCTGTGAAAGTGGATGTCATCGACCATCTGTCTCTCGGTACTCCAATGTCTGCAACCTAAGGGATAATGAGGATATCTCCTGAAGTTATCCCTAAAAATTGTGGATAACATGACCAAAAAAATGTTGTTTAATGCCTCAAAATTGAGGATTTCAAACGGTTTTTTGGACCCACATTTCCAAATTTGGACCAATGACCAAAATGGCCTCAGAAGTTTCCATTCTCCAATTTTTCCACTCAAAAGTAACCGAGATAGATGAAAAATAATATAATTATCCAACTTCTCATCATGCCTCCCTCATTTAGTATAGATTTTTGTCCCTAAAATGTTTACTAACCGAGGTGAGGAAATTTTTCCTCACCTCTCCCCTGAGTACCACTTTGCTTTGCCTCGAAGTTGTTCTTTCAACCCAATCCACCAAAGGTCATGATGCCCCTATCTTATTGTTCTAGACCACTTTTGCAAAACTCCGTTTCCTACCAACTCTCCTCGAAAGCATATGGTGCTATGTCCTTCTATGCAAGGTAGGACATCTCTCCTCTTCTATCCAACATGTAGCACTCCATAGAGTTTGAGATTCTCCATTAATTCAATAATCGAAAGTAAATACACATGTATAGTATACTCGAGTTTGTGGTAGGCATTACATCTCCCACCTTTTCCTCGCCGATACCTCAAAAGGACCACACCGCAGAGCCTTGATCTCATACCAAGACCCTGTAGCATTCTTTATTGAATTGTAACCATACTTGTCTCCCACTCTAAATGTTCACTCTATTCTTTGTTGGTCATGCCTAGCCTTTAAAATTTTTCTCAGACTTCTTGAATGTCTCTTGTACTTCAAATGGATTTGCCCAATCTTTTCAACAATTTTTTTCTACTTTTAATGAATCTCCTTTGAGGTCCTCCTCACTCCCTCCTCCTTGTTTTCCATATACAACATCTAAGCGTGAAGGTGGGAAATACCCAAAGAAAGTTTCAAAACATGAACTGTAAGAGAATTGTGGACTATTATGTTATAAGAGTATTGTATATAGATAAATTTTTCATTCCAGGTCTTTATATGATTCTAATTGTAAACCCTCAAAAGATTCACTAGAGTCTTCTTGTTTACTTTGGTCTCCGCTTCCATATGTCTAAGTGGATAGAATGTTGTAGATCTCTTCAACCTTGTGTCCATTTTCACATTTTAGTCCAAAATGCACTACGAAATATGGTATCCATATTTGAGATGATGCTCCATGGTATCCAAAAGTGAACCTATACCTATTCAAAGAACATGTTTTATTCTTCATGTCCCTTGATGGTATTTTACAAGGCATGATAATGCACATTTTGCTGAACTTGTCAACTACCACGAATAGATAGTCATGTCCCTTTCCGGTTGTTGACAGTCTAAACAACCTATGGAAATGATTTCCCAAGGTAGAGTGACTACAATAAAGGGATGATATAGACCTTTCTTCCTGCTGCTTGGTTTGTTGGTACAACAAATTATACATCCCCTAATATATCTCATAGAGACAAATCATTATGGTGCATGGGGTAACCACAAATGCATAAAATGGTTGTGAAATCAAACCTAATCTCAAGTATGCTATAGAAACAAACATGCTAACAAGAAAATATGAAAATCCTACCTCATCTAGAGGTTCGATGAAGTCCACCATTGGAGTTAACTTGACTCAAAGCTATACACCGCTAACTTGTCCCCATTAACCAAGATGGGTTACTATCTATATGGTGATAACATATAGTTAGTACATATATGCTATTAACCATCAATATTCATAACAAATACCATTAAATGCAATTCAACAAATATTTGAAAGACATTATTTGGATGAGAAAATAGTATTAGTTTATTAAAAATATGAAAAACATAAGTAGTATATGAATGACAAACTTCCATGCCAAAGATGTTCGTAACTTAGAAACTAAGTCCCTTCCAACTTGACCTACACCACTTCAATCTCCACCAAAGGCAAGATCATATAAGAGACAATTAGGTTATCCATCAAATAGGGAAGATCTTGGGGTTGAACAATGTTCAGACTTAAAAGGACAAAGGGATGCAGACTCCATATGAAGTGAACAATTTCTCCACAAGAAATTTTCTTCTCTCAAATTTGAATTCTTATCCCCTTTTCCACAACTTCTGATATGGCTCATTTATATCCTTCAAATGGAACTCAAGGGTCGAAGAATGTTTCTAATATATGGAAGGTCAATGATCATGGATCTCGGACGTGACATGGAAACCGACACCATTTTTTAATTTTGGGCACAAAACCCAATGTACGCTGGTTGTAATGGTGCAACCTGCGTACTCACATGTTGTATAGCTATTAGGTATGTGGAAAAATATAGTTTTTACCTCTGAGATTTTCAAAAAGGGACTTCACTCGCGATAGGGAAATGAAAGGCCTTCTCCTCGAAAGCAAGTTGCATGGGGTGAGGCAATCTTGCTATAACAGATGCCCCTAATGTGTGAGGTCATAGGAGTATTTTATGATGACTGAAATACATTATAATTCCTAAAAGTGGAATAATGGAGACCCAAATGGATGAAATAGTTGCTCATAAGCATACATAATCCATAATGACTTTGTATGCATGGATGCCAATTTGAATTACACCGCGATACATGTGGAAATATACCAAACAATTGTGCATGGACAAAAATAGATACATGCCATAGGCTATCATAGTCATGAACAAGGCCCTGAAACCAGCCTCCAAAATCAATATGAAGATATTTGTATACAAAGGAGTACAATATGATCTCGCATGACTACTAAATTCATATAGGTATTGGTCCAATGAATGATAACAACAGCTCAGGAAAGCTACGACTATAAACTACTGTCTTAAAGTATTCTACATGATATGCCAAAGGTACAAGTCTACATCATGTGAATAAAGGAGTTGAGGTTGAACACAACGAGATCCCTTCATTTGATTATCGGTCATTAAGGTATATTGTTAACAAACGGGAGACAACCTACCTATAATGAAAGTAGGTATCAAGAAATTGAATACATTCTTACAAGGGTGAATAAAGGTGTTGAGGTTGAACACTTGAAGAATCCATTGATCATGAGACATTGGATGTATTTCTCGATTGCTCCATGGCACAAGAACCTACCAATCGATGACTACAAGCTCTAGGTATTCATAGACTCTAGGCCTCTTTTCCAATAGATGAGTTGAAGTCGATGAAGACATCCGGCTGAAAAGAGAGCATCAAGGAATCTCTCATCAATCAGCAAGAGGAACAAAGTAGTAGCTTTCATGATTTGGTGGATATTGGACAAAGAACATGTTCACAAAACAACAACTTCGCGTATCTTTCACATGCACCAAATGCAAGAAATGCACAAAATTTCTCCCTCCTCTTAATAACAACCAATAAGTAAAAATGCCGACAAAGGCAAGGAAACCACCAATAAATCTAATGTAATCCAAGATATTGCATGAATCCCAATGTGTGGATATATTTATTGTCATTTAACAATGATTGCCGATCGCTAGGTTCAAGGTTGCTTACCCATAATGAAAGTAGGACCGTGGTGCATGGTAGGAAAAATGACTTCATGTAATCCCCTAAGACACACCGAGGGTATGACCAACATGCAAAGTCAAGAGTTATGAGAAATGGCCAACACATGCTAATAGACATCCTTTGAACAAGAGAATGAGACATATGGATGACTTTGGAAACAAAGACTTAATGATGAAAGTTTGTGATCCAGAGGCACCAATCAAACTTCCATAGGGACTGAAGAGTAACTAGTTGGGGAGTAAACTCTAATGAGCTCAACTTCCTAAGGTCATGCTAAACCAAAGTTTTGATGACAAGTGGACTAAAAAATTTTGTGATTTGTTCAAAGGTGACACGTATCGCCAACATGAGATAATATTCTTTTCGTCTGCTTTTTTTTTTTTTGTTTTTCATAGTCAAATGAATGCTATGATATAGAGGAGGAACAAGTGTCATGGAGTAAGCAACTAGTTCCAATAGTGGAACATACCTATACTCAATGCAAGGGAATGCATGCAAGACATGGACACTTTGGGAATGTTTCCTGGGCATAAGGTGTCAAGTTGCAAAGGATATAAACAAGGCTATGCTTTGATGGTGATGCAAATTGTTGAGGTGATAAGATTATAATGAGAAAGTGAGAACCAACACAGTCTGCTAATATTGTAAGCAAGAGAATGAGATGCAATTACAACTTAACTCCAAAGAATGTCCTTTTGTGTAAATTTAGTCCCCTTAGGCCTTAAAAATTATAAAACAATACCCACGAGAACTCTTCTAGCCACCAGTGACTAGAGTATTCCTTTTTGAAATTATTCTACTTGGTCCTAAAAGGTTTAAACTTTCTACACCAAATAGACATCCTTTCAACCAATTTATGAGTGTGAAAGAGACAAGTTCATTCTCGACAATCTTTTTCTCCTTTGAGAGTCGAAAAGAGCTTAAAAAATACTCGTGAGTGTCCCATAGGTACAGGTGAGCATGTTGATGAGTAACAAATGAGGTTCAACACAAAGTCATATTGGTTGTAAGGGACTCCCGATCCTACAGAAAAATCTCTACATGGGCATCAAATGGCATGAAGGTTCTAACTTGGGAACCTATATGTTTGGTAAGTCATTACCATTCAATAAAGACACTTCTATTAGCAATAAGAAGGTTATGCGTCGCTAATAAAATGTCTCTACTCAAGACATATGGATCGAGTCCCAGGATAATGAAAAATGAAAGAATGGATGGATGACCTATCCATATGTTGGTCAAAGAAATATACCTTCCAAAGTCATGGTAATTGTGTGGAAAAACACTAGAATTGCAAGAATCCCTGAACAAAACAACTCCTTCTACTACACTATTAGTCCACAAGGTCAAAAATAGAAAATCCATGCAAAGTGGGTATTTTTTTATAAATAGTAAAAATAAACTACCCTTACCATTATACCATTTGTATTTTTTACCCGAAATAGTGCATTTTGGACCAAATTTCCCCGATCCGAACTGCCGACAGGGAAGCTACAAGTGACTAATTGACAACCTACCGCCCGACCAAGTGAGTCTTCTTCCTTCTCTTCATTTGTTGGTTTAAAATTTTAATTTAGGCTTCAATTTTTTAGTATTTTAAGGTGTAAATTAGAAACTAGGGTATACTTGGGATATAGATCATCGGTTTATTACACGCCGCCCTATACTAATATCTTTTTATCAAAACGTAATTAATGTGATATGAAACCCTATACAATAACTCTAAACTACAACTCATGTACAAGTCCATGAGTTGAATTTTTTAAATGACATTGACATAAAAATTGATTCTTGCAGATGGTGCTAGAGTGAAAGATAAAGAGAGTAAGAAGAGGCGTTGATGTTGTAGTAGAAAGATCCCAAAGGCCCATATGGCATTAAGAAGATGTGGGCTATATAAATTTTCGACTCTTAAAGGTATGATGGCTCAAGTGAGACTACCTGCATGTCAGAACTATTGGGATAGATATTCTTTCAAACCTCAATGGTAAACCATTGAGGACTGAAGTCGAGGACATATACTTTATGAAAAGATTATCATGTCGGGCGAGGGTGAACTTCAAAGCCTGGGGAGCTGGGAGGGGCATGAATATAGAGGACTACATAGCCACTTTCACCACGCTATGGACTCTATAGCATTGTAGGTCTTAAACCCGTGAAGTAAATCAATGCATATAGATTCTTAAGCAAAACATAATTTAATCAATGGCTCATTCACATAGTACACAAAGATATTATAATCGGAAACCCTCAACCGTGAAACCTTTCTTATATTCATTACATCACCCCACCATTCAATATAAAAATATATACAATGTTTTTAGGTATTTTGTAGATACCAAAACCCTAATCCCTAAAATCGCGATTTCATTTTAGTAAATCACTAAAAATAGAAAAATCTAAAAATAGCAAAACCGCCTAAAAAAAATTCGGGTACACTAACATTACTGCGTATAACCAGTGGGTACACTCTAGGAAAGCACTGGCCCACATGGCATCAAGAACGTAATCCATACAAGGGATCATCAAACTAGCTTTGTCATATCCGGCGACCCAATAATAATACATGGAAAGAACATATACCCAACATCTCTCCCCACTTGTCAGCTTTCGCTGCATCCAAGGGTTCGTGGGATTATGTGGTCAACAATACAGTATATAAATGCCCATTGTTACTCTACACCAGAGAACTTTTCTATGCTCACTCCACTTTGTCAATGAATCAACATTCCCCTTCAAAGTGTCATCCTTTTCCAGCAACACCTTCCTCAACCATGTCTCTCAAAAGTGATAATCGAACATCAATACTTTGTCTTTGAATGATAAGTTAGTTCTTTTTCCAAGAAGATTACATATAATTCTAACTATCAAAATCTAATCTCACCGCTTTTTTACCAACCCAATACCCGAAAATCTTGTAACTACATACTCGCTTCCCTTGCTTGCATGAGTGGTCACAGTATGTATTCAACTTCTACAGAAGCTGAGAGTGCCACTACAACCTCGCTTTTTCATCCAACCGAGCTCTCCAAATAGTTTAAACACATAAATTTCTATATCTTCTCACGATCCGTATCTCCAACCTGGCTTGTGCATCAACAAAGCCATGTATGTCCAACACTCATTCCAATCTTGGTCTTCTTGGTAGCACAATCCATAATTGGTAGTGCCATGCGAATACCTGAAGACCCTCTTATCAGTTGTCCAATGCTCCTCTTCCCGGTTTTGACATATAACTTTCTCAACACTTCTAATGCATGTGTACGTCTAGTCTATTATAGACCAAGCAGCATACATCAAATTGCCAACTACCATGGGACATGTCCTTCTTCTTCCCCAGGTCTTGGGACACCTGACCGCATATAACTTTTACACCTATAGGAATATTATGAACCTTGACCGTTTACTCTTATGCATATTAAACCTCTCAGAATATTGTCTCAACATATTTTCTCCGATTCAACCGTAGTTTCATGTTTGCACGACCTCTTTAATCTCCATTCCCAAAATGAAGTTAGCAAATCCGAGATCCTTCATGTCAAATTTGAGGATAACCGCTGATTTCACCTCCTTTATAACGTCCATGTTATTTCCTACCACCATGTCATCAACATACAACACTACATAAATGAAGTGATTACCAACCTTCTTGAAATATAAATAATGATTAGCCCCGCTTCCCCATAAATACTCATCCAGTATGCTAAACTTTTGGTACCACATCCTAGGTGATTGCTTTAGACGATATAGTGACTTCTTTTGGGGCTTACATACCAACTCTTTTCTTCCCTTCACTACAAAGCCTTCGGCTGCTTTCATGTAGATTCTTTCTTCTAGATCCCCATGTAGGAATGTGTTGTCTTCAAATCCATCTATTCTTAATTTCCAAGATCAAAAAGTAAATAAATAATAGATAAAAGAAATCTAATAGAAGTTAACTTAGCAACAGAGAAAAAAATATCACCGAAGTCAATTCCCTCTACCTGTGAATAACCCTTTTCTACCAACCAAGCTTTGTATTTCTCCACTTTACCTTGCATTAAACTTCTTCTTGTTCAACCAATGTTACCAACCAATTTTTCTTCCAGCCTGAAAACTCAACTATATCCCACTTCATTCTTATCTAAGGCATCCATTTCTTCAACTAATTTGCCTACTTCCCGTAGCTTTTCAATATCCTTTGAATTCACTACTCTCGACATTTGTGGATCACTAACATCAAGCACAGACAAAGCAAAATTGAATGGAAATCAAGTGGACTATACTTTTCCTCGGTTTCCTTTTATCTCATCACTTCTCCTCAATACTAGGTATGAGGTTCTTCTTCTTCTTCTTCTTCTTCTTCCTTCTCGTGATGATTCAGATTTTGCATCATCTAACTCAAGCTCTATTTTCCTCAAGTTCTTGTGTTGGTATGAATTCTTCTTTGGACACATCTTTTACCACTCAAACAACATCTCGACCGGTGAACAGTCTTCTTGGTTCCTAGGTTCCAAAGATTATAACCTTTCACACCATCTTTATAACCAATAAAGATACACTTTTTAGCCTTTCTATCCAACTTAATCCTATTTTCCTTTGAACTTGTACATAAGCATCACAACCAAACACCTCAAGATGCTGAAGAGAGGGTTTATTTGTAGACCACACCTCGCGGTGGATTTTTATCATCCAACGTTGATGAATGTGATCTCTTGACCAGGTAACATGTTGTACCCAATCAGCCGCCTTCATAATTCTGTCCTAACCTCGAATCATTAAGCATGTTCTTGCTTTTTCCATCGCTGTCCTATTCATCCTTTCTCGAACTCCATTCTACTGAGGTGTAAAAGGAGTAGTCTTCACTCTGTTATACCATTAATTCTTACGTAATTCTTCGAATTCATTTACACAAAATTCTCCAACTACTATCCGCTCAATACCTTATTTTCTTCTCTGCCCCATTTTCTACCGTAGCCTTAAACTCTTTTAAATTTATCAAATACCTCCAATTTCTTTCTAAGAAAAATAAATCCATGTGTTCCTTGAAAATCATCTATGAATGAAAAACATAATACAAAGATTTTACCTAGGGATGGAACTCATCCAGTGGATACTGTGGCCACCCACTTTCTCCATCTAACTCCGCCCAAAACATGTTTCCGGCAATTTTGGCAATTTACCATTTTAGAAGCTTTTAACTTCCAAGGCCATTTTGAGGTCCTAAACGATATTTTTTTGATAAAATGGGAGGAACTTGGTTTATAAGATCATATTTTTCACCCAAAAGTTGTATTTCTTAGATATATCTTTCCAACAAGATATCATACTTCTAAAATGAAGATCAGATGCAAAAGTTACGACTCGAGAAGTTGATGCACCAACTTACCTAAACGGGCCCACATGACTTTACGCTCACCTCTAGAGTTAGGTTTTTGGATGTCTAGGGATTTTGGAAATTTCAAGCATTGTAAAAAGGCCTTCTGAGCCTCATTGTAATCATCTTCATGCATGCAAGTAGCCATCAAGACTCTTCTCGAGATAAGCTACCACCATTCTAGCGAAGCTTCACTATGTATTTTTACAAATTCTCAGACATTTATTTCTAAGTAATAGAAATCATGTATTACTCAGATATCTGCTAATTTTGTTTTATTTCTCGCTATATCTTTATATTGTTGTTCTCTGCAATATCGCTGCAATATTTTTGTGGAGAGCATCTCCGCTCATTTCGCGGCCGGAAATAATCTCGATCAGAATAGGAGTGTGTCCAAACACATCACTGTATCAATTATAAGATCCCCTTTGCTCTTGTAGCACCAGATAGAAATCTTAATGATTTTGTTTACCATATATGCAATGTTCACGTAATCAAAATCTAGAGTGCAATTAGACATACCTTCAACCATGCCTTTACCGTATAGTGTTCAAAAGGCCCTTTCTTCAATATGCCCCAAGATTTTGATGCCACAACATGGTCTTCTTTCAAAGGAAAATATTGGTCTTGTCTTCTTATTTATCTACTTAAGGACAACATAATTGTTACACCCATTAGTATAAGTTCTTCCTAACAACATGTACAGAGTTCCACAACGAACACCCCTCATCAACACCATTCATTGCCCTCTTACAATCTTGCAAGTGTTCTTTTCCAAATATAGTATCCAATCTCTTACATCATCCAACTTGCTTACATATGTTAGGATCTCGACAAGTTTTTGAATGTGAAGAACCCTAGGGAGTGTTCTAATCTTTCCATCTTTTAGCAGCAACTTAACCCTTCACATCCCAAGATTTTGTGGTCGAAGTCATCTCCTAGGAATACATCACTCACCATCATATTTTTCATATTCAAAGAACCACTCCCTGTGAGGATTCATATGGTATGATGCACCTGAGTTGATCAACCATACATTGTGGTCTGCATCTGTACTTGTAGATGCTAGGAAAACATCACCTCCTTCTTCAGTGGAGGTTTTCACCTCTGTGGAAGAGGTTCTATTAGATCCCTTTGGTTTTTGAACCTTCTTAGACTTGCAATCTTTCTTATAATGCCCCGTTTTACCACACTTCCAACATTTCCTCAAATATTTTCCTAGAGACATAGATATAACTGTAGATTTATATCTCCATCCCGAAGGCTTACCGAGGTTCATGTCTTGGGTATGCCCTCTTACAAATACAACATCTATGTTGTGTCCATCCATGCTTTTTCGCTTCATATCTTCATATAACAAGGATGGAACTATTGGATTACTGAGAGGGGGGGTGAATCAGTAATAATGTAATTATAATCCTTTTTCTTCAAATTTTATATCAATGTAGAATTATTATCCAATAATGAGCAGTAAGAAATAAACAATCAAACAGATACACAGTACACCAGTGTTTTACGTGGAAACCCAAATCGAGAGAAAACCACGAAATGCTTTTTCTTATATGTCTTG
>SNQJ01S0142660.1:0-21258 GCA_010110895.2 Picea sitchensis
TGGTATGGTATTGGTATTGGAATTGGTATTTGTGTTCATCAATGTATAGTTAATGACAGAGTATATCCGTATATTATGATGGTTTTATGGTAGTTCTTGGGGTCTCTCATACATGTTACAATGACACCCTATTTCCATACCTTTTATGATCGACCATGTGAGTCAATACAATTTGTTCCTAATCTTCCCATTCAATTAGGTGATAAGATTGTCTTAGTAGATGTAGAATTTTTTATCACCCCTATTGAATTCAACCTTCTTCTTAGGTGAAATTATGTGTATGCCACAGAAGTTATGGCATATTTTCTCTATCATGCGATGAAATTTTGAAATGAAGGAAACCAGTAGAGGAATACAAGTGATGTAGACTCAACTTAGTGAGAAAGGTAGGGAGTGGTGGATGTGATTGAATTAATGTTTGAAGGTTCCAACTACATAATTTGGTGTTTGATCCCAAGCTAATTTTGACTTGTGGCCCTATTTTTCCTAACTTATTAGATGATAATGGATTTGATTGGTGTGCTAAAAATTATTGCCATTGTTGTGTAATACGATCTAGAGGATACCATGGAAAGAGGATGTGGACAGCATAGACCTACTAAATCGTAGAGAGGAAAGTGGGTGGAAGAGGATATGACAATGAAATCTACAGATAAAATAAAGGTAAGAATAAAAAGCAACCTCAACCAAAGGAGGAAGGTCTTTATGAATTCACAAATGCTACAACCTAGAAGAGATAAAGTCATTTTTTTCCATGTGGCCTTTGAGCTCAAACTTATTGGTTGAAAATGCACAAGAATGGTGATTAAATGTGATTCTACGGTCAAGGGAAAAGTTTGAAAATTAGGATGGCCATGTGGGATTGGGATGTTGGATACTTTTCTTGTTGAAATTTTGGCTTGATGTAAATACCTAGGGTCGTAATATTGTTTTTTTTTCAACTCCAAAACATGATATCAATATGTCAAAAATTTGACTAAGGTGCAGTTTTTTGTTGCATAGAATATTCGTTGAAATAATATAATTGGTGTACTAAAAAGTATTGACTATGTTGTGTATTACAGGAGCCAGATGAGGCCATGGAAACAGATCATGTCATATCAAATGAGGACACAACTGATGATGCGAGACATCAGGTACTCTAATTTTGACTTAACTTAGGAAACATTAATCTGATGGAATTTTGTGAAACATCCATTTTTTTCACGAAATTGTTAAATTTTATAGTGTACTATCCAATCTTGTCTGAAATTAATGCATGTTGTTTATTATTTTATATGGAGATTGGAGAAAATATAGAGCTTGATCATTCAGCTAGAAAAAGAAAAAGATATGTACGTGGACGTGGACTTAAAAATATTAAATCACGTAGAGGATTGTGGGTGGAAGAGGATATGACAATGGATCCTGTAGACACAATAAAGGTTGGTCTAGACTATAGTACATGGGATGAATACTTTGAGAAAATTTTTGTTTGTGGATGTTCTGTATGTCATGGAAAGAAACAATTCAAATGAGCGACTGTACAAAGACATTACGTACATGATGATATTCCAATGGGTAGTATGCCTCCTAAAATCAATTCAAATCCAATTGGAATTGTGTTAAGGAATTTTCCAATTTGATATAAATAATATGTATGCTTCTTTTAAACATTATTTTATATTATTTAAATAATTAATTTTTTTCTTAATGAATACTTGCGGGATAAAGTTCTTGGTTTAAATTTTCTTGGATCACCGACTTTTGTCTCAGAGGGAGATGATCATTTATCAAATGATACATATAACAACAATATTTGCACATATACCAGCTCTGAAGATGAGGATTTGATGAAAACAAGTAACAGAACAAGAACCAGTTTAAAGATGCATAATTTTCTTAAAGACAAGGGGAATGTGGACTACATACCCTATGAGAATGAATGTGATGGATATGATGACTTTCCCCCGAGTTTGAGATCAATTTATAAAGAGAAATTTGATTGCTGATTATATTATGCTTGGCCCGGTGATCAACAACTACCTAGAGTGTATGAGGTGTTTCAATTTTGGGGATACAACTACATGATATGACCCTCCAATATTCATGGAGAAAATATAGGCCTCTTTATTTTCCAAAATGTCCATGTGGGATATAAAAATAGAAATAATTCGCAACAAACCACTAGGATATTAATGCCATATTATGGTACATCATATTACAGTAGTGAATGGAGAAGGCTAGAAAAATATAAGCCTAGCATGTCAGCATATGGTCTAAATTTGAATATGTATACAAGTCATCTCCAATTGGAAAGTGGAAAATAAATTAATAGATGTCATCTTATGTATATATATGGGCATGCATACACACACAAAAATATTGCAGGTTTTATAAATAGTAGTAAGGGAAGGGACCCTAATGTAAGATCGAATTGTCAATTTATTGAAGTTATAAATGATAAAGATGAAGATATGGAAAGAGATGTTGATAGATTGATAATTTTTTAGTATATTATGGACATTACCATTGGGGATGAGTTATTGATTAATTACCCCTTCTTAAAATTCACTCATGCACGAAAGAAAAGGGAAGAACTAGGTCTCCCTAAGGATGTTCGTAAGGGCAGAAAAACAAAGAATAATCAATGAGTGTGGATTGACATTCTATACACTATGTTATCAAAATTATGTTTTATTTTAAATTATTGTATAAAAGAAGCAGTATATAAAGTAATATTCCTCTATTCAATTGATGTATATATGTTCATAGATTATATATTGTTATTGGTTAATATAATATATTTGATTATATTTCTTTGAAATTGATACAATTATGATTTATCCAATTCTTGCCAAACATCAAATAATGTTTGTGTATGTTGATAGGTATAAGACATTTATGATACACCTACTAATACCCGAGATCAAAATCGGTTATTAAGATTTGGATGGGATGATCCAAACCATCCTTTAAACCATACCAGGGTGAAAAGAGAAACATTGAAAAGAATAATACTAGTTGATAAGTTTGAAGAGTTGATGATATTAGCATACAATGATGACATGCCACATAGCTTTAATGATGATGATGATAGTGAAAATGCAGTGCATGAAGAAGGATTGAATGAAATGATTATATGTTTCTTTGGGGATGAAACAATGATGATGATTATGATCATATGGTTGACAATAATGATGATAGTATGGGTAATTACCATCAACGTAATATTGATGATAACAATCTAAAATACTCAATCAATAAATCTGCGAAGACACCTGTGTTCAGATCGGGTGCAAGTAGAACCTCAAAATTTGCATGCACGTTGATATTATTAGAAATAAAATCACTATTTTGTTGGTCATACAAAGGATTAACTACCCTACTGAAGTGAGTTGAAATGTATTTCTTACTTTGCATTGTCAATTGGTGTACTAATTCATAAACATTCATCAACTACGTTTATATTTATTTAAGGGGATGTTATAAAACATATATTGTATATAAACAGTAGTAGTATAGATTGACATATCAAACATTTTCATTATAAGTCAAACATTTAATTGATTTAATCTCTGACAATCTTACAGGGCACTGAAAACTAAAATATTCCCTGAAGAGAATGTGTTTCCATCAACTTGCAGAGAAGCACATCAGTTGTTGGATGAGTTGGGGATTGAATATAAGCAAATTCATTCATGTAAAAATGATTGCATTTTATATAGATATGAATATAAAAACAAGTTAGAATGTCATGTATGCAAAGAGCAGAGATATTGTGCAGATGTACAAGGTCCTACAATTCCAAAAAAGGTTTTACATCACATGCCAATTATACCTAGACTTCAATGAATGTTTAATTGCAAATCACTTTCACAATTGATGGACTGGCATGCAAAGAACAAGAGTAAAGATGGATTCATGTGAATTCTGGCTGAATCCAAAGAAATGAAACACATAGAGAAAAAATGGCCAAGTAAATTCAAAGATGAACCACGTAGTATTAGGCTTGGTATTGCAATTGATGGAGTGTGCCCATTCTCTTTCCTCGGCTCAAATTATAGTGTTTGGCTAGTCAGATTAATAGTATACAATATTCCCCCATGGATGAGTGTTAGAAATGGTCACCTTATGCTGACTCTCATTATTCCAAGAAAACATCAAGTTAAAAATATGGATGTTTATGTTGCGCCTTTTATTGATGAGATGCAACTAGTATGGAAAGGCATAAGAATGTATGGCATATCACGCCCTGCATCAAACATGTCCTTCATGTTGTATGGTGTGCTATGTTGGACTATTCATGATTTCCTAGAACTTGGTATCTGTTATGATAAGATAAAATATTTACGTGTTCACACTCATAATTTATTTTCATCCCAACTTTCATACTTGCTTTTATACTATTATTATGATTCTATTAACATTACTTATTGAATTCCATGGCTTCAACAAAGGGGATATTTGCATGTCCAAGATGTGCAGATCAATTTAAAGGGAGGTATTCTAAATATCTACATAAATTTATTTACGCAAACAATAGGGTTTTTGTACCAATAGATCATAAGTTTATAAATCGTCTAAAGAATCAATTTGATGGAAACATAGAAAATAGAGGCCCTCCTGTGATTATGGGTCCAGGTGATCGGCTTAAAAAGTATGAAGATGTTGAATTGAAAGGTTGGGAGGATTTTTTTGATCGAGTTGATTCAATTGAAGAACCAAAACAAGTTGTAGTTAATATGCTAGAAGGAATGAAAAGGAAATCCATATTTTATGAGCTCCCTTATTGGAAGGATCTATTAATATCTCACCTATTATATCCTATGCACATATTCAAAAATGTCCTAGATTCTATATTTCTCCATATATCTAGCAAAGAGAATTACACCGTGTCTTTGAGGAGAGATATTTCTCTTTCACGTACCAAAATTGATAGAAGACATTTGTGGCCAAATAGGGAAAATGAAACATATGCAAAAGCTCCATGGATTTTGAAACAAAGAGAACTAGACCAACTAAAAATTTCATCCATTCAATAAAGACACCTATTGACTATGGGTCATCATTGGATAAAGCTTTTACAGTTGATGGACTTATCACTGGATTTAAAACACATGATTTTCATAATTTTTTGAAGGTATTATATATCATCATTTAAGTTTTACTGGTAACATTAATTTAGTAACAAATATGTTTTGATATTTTGTTGTGTGAGAAAAATTACTAATGACCTTTGATGAATGTGTTTGATAACATATCATGCCATTGGAAATTAGGGGGGATTCATGTCTTACCATTGACTTCAGGAATTCCATAAGTCGATTGTCATCATTTACAAGGTATGTGGTATGAAATGTTCATGTGTGATAGACATAGAGATATTATATTCCATTTTAATTTTTCACTAAAGGTTCATACTAATTTACTATTTTTATATTAGGTGGGTAACCTCCAAGGAGATCCATGAATGTCAAGTACCAAAATGGAAGAAGGAAATTGCATAAATTGTATGTGTATTTGAGAAGGACCTCCCTACAAGTTTCATGTACCTACAAGTCAATTTACTTATACACCTAGTCGATGACATTGAATTGGCGAGTGTTGTATCAACGAGGTGGATGTTTTTCTTTGAGAGGTATATGAAACTCTAAAAATATATTTCTGACAAAAGGCACATCTAGAGGGTTGTATGGCTGAAGGGTATGTATTGAATGAAACATTTTTCTTCCTATGTGAATTCCTTGGTCAGTATTTTGAAGACGGGCCATGCTTCTGGGATGAAGAACGAGCATCATAAATTATTGATAGAGAAAAACCACAATATAATGGTGTTCAATTAGAAATTAGTAAGTAAATTCATGATCATTAATGTGGTTGTTTTCCTTTCAATCATTGATTTTATCTATAATTTATGTTTCAAATTAACTACATAACATTTGGAGTTTGAAATAAACATGTTGACATGTAAGAGGTGTAGACGAAAGTGAAATACTCAACAAGTTCATTATGTACCACATGGGCTTTATGAACAAATGGATTGATTCGTATGATAAAAAGAGATAAGAAGTGTTAGAATAAAGGATACAGTTTAAGAGATCCAACCCAAGGAACACTCCACTTCCCAGTGATCTTCTTGGGGAATGGGGAAAAGATTTCACTCTAGAATGGGTTACTAAACAAATTCAAAATCAAATAGAAAATGCATGTATAGATTCAAACATAATAGAAGATAAAATCAACATGTGTGAAAGAAAGGTACAGTTGGAATTTTACAAACTGTTGTTTCCTTACAATTTTGATACTATTAACTCTTTTAATATTCGTCATTATATTTTTTTTCACTAAAATAAATGGTCTTTCACATGCGAGGAAATATCCTGCAATGTGGGCATATGGATGAAATTATCGTGTAGAAAGTGTAGATGTAAAGATATGATCCTTTGATTGTGGAATCATGGTTGATTTCAAGCAATCCAGACAAGAAAGCTCAAAAGATAAGAATATTATTGAAGGGAATCTACAATATGTTGGAAAAATCAAAGAAATTATTGAGTTGGATTATCACTCTTTTAAATGTTTTATTTTTAAGTGTAGATGGTATGAAGCATTTGAGAGGAAACAAAGACATGGTTCCCATAGTGGATTTTTTTCCATAGATTCCTCGAGGTTCCTAGTGGAGGATAAGGAATCTTATGTTCTACCAATTCATTGTGAGCATGTATTTCTATAACTCAAATAAGCCCCTCCTACTACTCCAACTCCTCCCACTCGAGGCATCCTCTATCCTTTAATGGAAACACCTACCACTATTTCCCACCTCAAAATTGGTCACCATTATAGCAACGTATGCTCTGTTCATTTTGCCCAAAATTCCCTACTAGGGCCATTTTCCATACCAAATTTCAATTGACAAGTACGTGAGCTCACTAGCCTTGTTTTTTATACAATTTTTACCATCAATTTTATTTTCATAAATACTTTCACATTGGGTATTTTATTACACATGTGTAGGTATTTTTTAGAAGGCTCCCTTTGTCTCTTGGATGCACACAATAGTTCCATTCACCATGTCCCTTCAGGCATATTTTTCTTCAAATTGGCTTGTTTGCACTCACTCTCATATCGTTGCATTTACTAGTATCACTCCTACCGAGTATGCCTTTAGTGTTCTCATTTCTCATCTATGCATACAAATTCACCCATTTCCACATGCATTCAATTGTTGATAGTTGGTAGCACACCACCCCCATTAGTTTCCTTGGTTTTACCTCCCCTTCCATTATTGGAACCCATGTTATGTATTCCCATAGGAAAGTATTTTGGATAGTATACATCCCAAATAATGAACCTCAAAATTCTTTCTCATCATAATGATGACACATCCCCTCAGACTCCCAAGAGTTCACACTATTAGGGTTGGTTATGTTGAAGGAATGATCACATTTCATTGGTATATCATCTTCCCCAATATAAATAGATCATATGCATTCCAATTCCTCACTCATTTACTCCCGCAGATACCTAGAAAAAAGGGGCCACTTCCCCCATCCACGCTTACTAATTTCACCTCATATGGATACACCATTTAATCATATGATTGGGGAAACTCTCTTGATGTTTTTAATTCACCCAAAAAAAATTGCATTCTTTCATTTATTAGTGATTGTAAAAGGAACATTCTTTACACGAGAAGCACTAATACTCATACCATTGCATACAATGAAACCTTTGTTTAAACCTGATGGTAGTCATAGTCACGCTTGATCAAAGTATCTACATTTAGTCACCTATGGCTACATGGTCCTAGATGATTAAAACACATCAAGTATCCTAGTACCCATCACTATGATCCCCAAATTTTTCCTCCGTCAACTACCTATCCATTTGTATTCACTTGCCCTTGGTCTCAATTTTGTAAACACTTAACATATTTGATTTTCCCCATGACATTAGATCATATTATGTCTAATTGGTTTTTTTACTACAACCATCTGTCAACTATAATTTATGCTCCACCCAAGGGAATTTTTGTTTCATCCTCATTGACCACCTCACCCAATTATCAAAATCATCTCACGTTCCAGTTTGGATGTAGCTTATCCAAAATATATTTCAAGGGACACCATTTCCTTTGTGTTCACATTGTCATTTCTATCGACAAAAACTCCCATTTTCTAAGAATTTCTAGGTATATTGGTTCCCATTTCCATCATCAATGAAAAACCATGAATGGGACATAGAGATTCATCATTTCTCTTTGATTTTGTTGATCCCCTCGATGTTCGACATTAACTCATATACACATCAGGGCAGGTGGTACCTTGCAACAATTACAACTTTCAGTTCCAATCGGAGACCCATGGTCTTGACAAACTATCAATTCCCTCAAGTATGAGAACTTGTCCTAATAACTCCCTCTAGGTTCTATGGAATCCTCTCATCACATAGGTCGTATAATATTTCTTATTCCCCCAACGATGATGCAGATTTCTACTCAACCAATTCTATAGCTACATCATCATTAGTGGTCTTTTGGAAAAAATTGTATGCTCAAACAAGAACCTTGAGCACATTGTTTTCTATTGTAAACATATTTTGGCAATTTCATGAGCATGGAACATGCCCACCTCATTTTTATAAAGAACTCATATGTCCAAGGATGTTTTCTTGTTTGTAGGTATCTCCTAAAAATCGTTGACAACACCATACAAGTGATCACCAAATACATTGTCAATACAACACACAATTACTTTTTCATGGAATTAACTCAAGACCTCAAAAGGAGGCTTCAAAACTATATAGAAGTGAAATGTATACACTTTCACAGTTGGGTAATGGGATTTTTGTGCAAATTGCATGGTTTTTCCTTCAATAGTCATGTAAGTATGCAAGACGCAACATCTCAACCAACTTCGGTGCATTAAAGGAAGAAAATCCATATGAGGTACTCCTGGCCTGAGGCACAAAAACAAATTGAGATCCATTACCATTCATGACCAATCCTTGCGTAGTTCCATGTCCTCTCATGCATGGGGAACTACATTTCAAACTAAGTTCTTTCACACTTGGAACTAGTTTTTATGAAGATAAAAAAAGTCCTATAAATTGAGGCCATGGGGAAACAATTCAAGAAGGAATATTTGATCAAGTTTATGTTATTGAGATGAACACCAAGACCTCTTGTATTGAGCATTCATATTAGCAATTCATACCTCCATTATTTTTTTTGATCTCTTCCCTTGAAGAGACAAAGACACTTCTCCACTTGAGATAGAGAGAGACTACTTGGAGAGAAAAAGAACCCTCCTAAGGAGAGTGTAGGATCTCACCAGATCAATCATTCTCCCTGGGTGTATATCTAAAGGTCCAAGCCATTTCATTGGTAATATAAAGAGTATCATTACTTCCCTATCTTCTTTTTGTTAAATTTTTAGTTTCAATATGTTTTTTTTTTTTATTTATCACTTGCAACATCACTCTTTGAATGTACTCACTCTACTAACAATTTTATGTGTATAGTGTTGCAGCCTACCTATAGCAAAGGGGAGAATTTTATCACTCTTGTAAGAAATATCCCTAAACAATGACACCCCAAACCACCAAACTCAACCTCTTGAGGTTTTACATAGCTTCTAGGTCTTAAGGATCATGAATGACACATAAAACCACTATAGATGATATCTTGAGGGGATTTTTAGCCTTCAGGTGGGAATATGGGAATCATTAGGATACTTTGAGCATTGGGTATGGGCCATGGGTCCTTGGACATGATAGATATGGTAAACCTAGACCTTCATCCCTAAAGGAAGCTTCTAGGCATCTAGGGCCAACAATGACATGTTGAACCACCATAAAGGATCTTTTTAGCATATCAGTATTCTTTGGATGGGGATAGTCAACATTATGGGGTTTCTAACATTAAGTATGTGTCTATGGACCCTAGATATGGTTAGGGGATCAAACCCAAGAGTTAGGAATTAAAGGAAGCTTCTAGGATTTTGGGACCAAGAATGACGCCTTCAACCACCAAAAATGACCTCTTAAGGGCATCCTTTACCTCTTACTAGGTATATAGGTACCATTAGAACTTTTTAGCACTAGCTATGGGTCTTGGGGGCCTAATAATTCTAATAGGAACACATGCATCCATTATAATGCACACATGCATTAGAACATGTGCATGATCCTACATAGTAACATGTGTGCATAATAAATAATGTATGTGCTCCTAATTAGGAATGTGTGCACATTCTAAAACATGTGTGTGCTCCTGCTCAGGAATGCACACACATACCCAAAAAAATTGAGTTGGAAAGTGTGTGTGGCGATTTGGGGAGCATTGAGGCTATAATGTTAAGGACATGTGCACATTTATAAGAATGCACACACATTTTTATGCATGTGCATTCATGCACACCTCATTGCCACTTTTTCGACCATCAACTTTGTGCGAGTGCTCATTATTCAAAATTTTCATTTTTGGAATTGAAAATCACACTTTTGAAAAGCAATATTTCCACTTTCATAACCCAACTTTGCACTTTATAAAGGATGATATTGACACTTTCAAAATCAAAATTCGTAATTTTTTGTTGGCAATTGGTTGCCATTGATGTCAACCCTAGAAGAAGTTGAGAAGCACCTCAGATTGGTTGAAGAAAAAGAGCATGAAGGAAATTACAAATGCATGTAGAACCTCCATGGATTGATAGTCCTTGTCGATCCATTTCCAATTATATGTGGCACACCACATGGCTCCTAACGATTGAGGAAATATGGTCTCTTGAAAATGACCATGTGAATTGCAAACAAGAAGTTACAGGTCATCCCTATAGTTAAATAAAGCAAGTGCAAATAAGAAGTTACAGGTCAACTCTAAAGAAATTAAAGGAGTTACTTTAAATAATATAAATACACATGGAATACCCTCTCATTTTAACTATCCAAGCATAAAATTTCCCATGAAGTTTTGGTAGCGATGTTTTGGCCATGAAGTTTTGGTAGAGAAGTTTTGCCACAAATTTTTAGTAGCGAATTTTTGGTAGCGAAGTTGTATCTGAGTAGGCCCTTGCTAGTTGAGCATACTATTCTCCACGAGGCCCTCATGGGTGTACCTAGCCTCATCACTTGATGCCCTGCTAGATGCCCAACTCTGTCAAGCAAGGATCTATGGTATTACAGTTTTCGGCACATGTTTTGAGGTGTATTCTTGAAGATCTTGGCATAGTTTTTTATGAATATATTTTACTCAATCTAATGGTAATGGTTCGATAACTTGATTCTTTTCTATACATATTTAAGGGTGGAAGGAAGGGGCAAGGAAAGGTGGTTATAGCCTCCTTCCAGAAGGAGCTAGAGAATACAGGGAGTTGGTGCTTCCTTCAGGTTGGAGCCTCCTTCAAGTTGGAGCTAGAGAATCTTGGAAGTTGCATCTTCCTTTGAATGGAATATTTTATTGTATAAGAAAACCATTCAGTGGATTTCCACATATATCTATTGTGCAATGTGTATTTCTTCCATTTCTCTTTATTTTATATTGGATATATTATTTGATTTAAAAGTAAAGTTGTAAAAGGTGATAAATTCTACTTGATACTTATTCACCCCCCCTTTATTTTTATCCACAATTGGTATCAGATTAGGTTGCCTTCAAAACAGATTAATCACTGGAAGGAAGACTGCGAGCAAAAATGGAAGGCCACCATTTGATGGAGACAATTATGCATATTGGAGCAATAGAATGCAAACTTACTTGGTATCTTTAGGAGTGGATCTTTGGCTCTCAGTTGTCAATGGATATTAAGTTCTAAAAACCACTCCAAAATATCCAGATGAGAAGAAAATAATGAGTTGAAATTCAAAGGAAATGCATGTTATCTTGAGTGAATTGACACCAACTGTTTCCAACGAAGTGATGGTTTGCGGCACAATTAAAGAGGTTTGAGATAAACTTAAAATCATTTATGAAGGTGATCCAAAATTCAAGAAAGTCAAGCTTCAACAACACAGAGCACAATTTGAAAATATGAAAATGGATTAAAAGGAAGATATTTCAACCTACTCAAAGTATATGAATTTTTCAATTCCATCAAAGGATTAGGAGAAGAACTCGATGAATCCTTGGTTGTACAAAAAGTGTTGAGATCACTTCCTTTGAGATATGATTCCAAGTTCTCGGCCATTGAAGAGATAGGTATTTGACCAAAATGACAATGGATGAATTACGTCGGTCCCTCATAGCATATGAAATGAGAAAAGCTACAAAAAATGATCAATCAAATAGAGAAGTGGACTTTAAAGCAATGAAGAAAACACAGAAGAAGAAACAAAAGGTAGAATAAATATTGAGAGATGATTTCGGTTAAGAAGAAGCACATTTTGTAAGAAATCTCAAGAGGGGAATGGGAAAATACAAAGGTAAATTACCTTTTAAATGTTTCAATTGTGGTAGAATAGAACACTACGCTAAGAAATGTCCTTTTGAAGAAAATAAAATCTTCCATAAGAAAAATATCCCTTATTCCAAGGAGGACAACAATTCTTTAGATGAAAGTGATGGAGAAGAAATGGATGTAAGAGAAGTTATCATCATAACCAAAGAAACTTAGAATGATGAATACAAAATTTATGAAATAGAAGAAATCAATTATGAATAAGAGTTTGGTGAAGAAACAAGATTTGAATATTTCTGGGGAGGTAAAGGCATCATAGAAAGTGAACAAGAAGATGATCAGAATCTTGAAAAATTAAAGCATTCTCAAAATGAAAATAGAAAGCTCGGAAACAAAAATAGAGAGTTGAGAAATGAATTGGAAAATTGTGAAGAAGAGAATCATAAGCTTGAAGAGACAATTAACAACTTGAAGGAAAAATTAGAAGATTATAGAAAATAAAAGAAGAATTGGATCACAGAATAAAATAGATGATGTCGACAATGGAAAAGATGGAAAATTTTGGAAGAAGTATTGAAAAGATATATGAAATTCTTAGCAATCAAATATCACCTACTGATAAGATAGGACTTGGATATGATAAAATTTCAAGGACAATAGACACAAATAAGGAGGAAAATAAAGATGAAGGAAATTCTTGAAGCTATAAAAATCTCTTAAGAAGTGGAATCAACAATCAAGAAGAAAGTGAAGAAAAAAAAAACATGACAGGAGATCATCATTCAGAAGGTGCGAAGCACCAAGAAGGTCACTTCTATCAAGTATGAGAATATTTTTCTTGGTCATTCTTATACTTGCAGAAATTTTGGACACAATGCAATTCACTACAAAATCAATGCAAGAAACAACTATATGAGAAACAAAAATGATTATGGATATCCAAGGGACGATCCTGTAAACAATATACTTGGAAATTCTTATGAATTTTTCAATAGAAATTACAATCCATTTGATCCACCGATGGATCAAAATATTGTATGCTACAAATGCAATAATCTTGGTCACAAAGAACAAGATTGCACAGATCTGAAAGAATATGCTCCTATCATAAAACAAACTACAATATGGAAAATGAATAAGATTCCAAACAATGAATATTGTCGAATAACACTAATCACTGAAGATAAAGAACAAGATGAATGATACATAGACAGTGGGTGCTCAACACACATGACTGGGGATCAAAACAAATTCATCAACCTAAATAAAAGAAAAAGTGGTAGTGTTTCATTTGGAGATGACTCCTCTTTCAAAATACTTGGAAAATGTGTAGTAAATCTTGGAAGTGAAAATGTAAAAGAAGAAAATGTCCTACTGGTTGAATATCTGAAGCATAATCTCCTCGGTGGCAGTAAAATATGTGACCAATGATACAATCTTAAGTTTGACTCTCGAAGATGTGAAATAATAGAAAAAGACTCAAGGAGATTGGTTGCAACAACAAGAAGAAGACTAAATAACATATACATACTAGACAAAGAGAAGAGAAATAAAGTTGAAGTCACAAAAAAAATATCCAAGGACCATAACAAAGAAACAAATGATAAGAAGACAAAAAAAGAAGGAGAAGCACTATTGAGCACCATGTGTTCAAGGGGAGAAGCCCCAAATAAAGGAGCCACCCTTTTTCATTGATGTCGAAGGGGGAGAAAATGATCAAGATAATGTTGACAGGGGAAGAGTAGGATGGAAGGGAGAGCATGAGTTTTTCCATCAATGACAAAGGGGGAGATTGTTGGAAATTGGTTGTCCTTGATGTCAACACTAGAAGAAGTTTTAGAAGAAGTTTAGAATCCTTGCATATTGGTTGAAGAAAAATATCATGAAGCACATTACAAATGCATGTATAACCTCCATGGATTGATATCCCTTTTCACTCCATTTGAAATGATAGGTGGAACGCCATGTGGCTCCTCATAGTTGAGGAGATATTCTCTCTTGAAGACGACCATGTGAATTTCAAACAAGAAGTTACAGGTCGACCCTACAATTAAATAAAGAAAGTGAAAAGAAGAAGTTAGAGGTAGGCAATAAATCAAGTAAATGAGTCACTTGAAACAATATAAATACTCATGGAATACCCTCTCATTTGAATTATCCAAGCATATAGTGTCCCGTGAAGTTTTGGTAGCGAAGTTTTGGCCGCGAAGTTTTGGTAGTGAATATTTGGTAGCAAAGTTTTGGCCGTGAAGTTTTGGTAGAGAAGTTTTGGTAGAAAATTTGTATCTTAGTATTCCCTCGTTGGTTGAGCATACAGTGTCCCATGAGTTCCTTGCGAGTGGACCTAGCCTCATCACATGAGACCCCACCAGTTTCTCATCTTTGTCAAGCGAGGATATCTGGTATTATAGTTTTTGGCACATGTTTTGAGTTGTATTCTTGATGATCTTGGCACAATTTTTTATGAATTTTTTGCACTCATTCTGATGGTTATCGTTTGATAAGTTGATTCTTTTATACACATATTTAACGGTGGAAGGAAGGTGTTGCACCCCTTTTGTCACCTGAATGAGAAAAATAGGGATGCTTACAAGACCAGTTGGGTTAGCTAGGAAAGATAACAATGAATGAAAGAGTTAGAAACATCAAGCATAAGGAATAAACAAAGAACTAAACTAAGAACAATAAAAGAAACTAAAATAGAGTGCATAAGAACATTAAAACCAAAAATAAACAACACTCATGCCACCAATGGATAGGATTGTATTAGTGGGAAAACACCAAGGAGAAAGGGAGACTTATGGGTCTCTTCTTTCTTCAAGGAAGGGCTCTTGGACCCCCAAATGTTGAGCTCTTCTTACAAGTAGCAAACTAGAAGGAAATGGTGAAGAGAATCCAAAGCACATTCACTCAAGAGGTGATATGAATGGCTAAATGAAATGGTGCTTGTATGATCTTGATGAGGAAAGAGGATCTTCCAAGAGAATATAGGCAGCATAACAATACAAATGAATTCCTTAGAAATATAGTGCACCCATAGCCTCCTTTTATAGCATAGCTTCGAGGCATTATTTAACCAATCTTTAGTGTGAACAAGGGGCCCTTTAGGGCACCCTTAGGTATTTTACCAGCCCCCTAGTTGGATTCAGCCAAGATTTGGGTGTCAAATCGACTTGGAAGCTGAACCAGAAGTGGGTGAAAGGCCGACCAATATCATAAATGCGTCATTCTGAGGGGTGCATGGTTTTTTGCGTCCACAGTCACGCATCGTGTGCATGTGTATTTTTCTTGTGTTTCTAGATCACACATGTGCATGTGCTTCCTATGTAGTCTTAGCGCATGTTGATTTTATAACTGGTTGTATAGTTTTGGACCTTTCGGAAATGCATTTTTGGTCCATGAGTGAACTAATGGGTGTTTTGAAGATGTTGGATTCTTGTAACCATTTGCAGACGAAATTCTGGTGATAACAGATGCCCCCTGATGTGTTAGGTTAGGAGCATACGTATAGCCGAAATACATCAATGTTTCTTCTACTGAGAGTACCTTTGTAAGAAAGAGCATTGTGGGGAGTTTCAAGAGCGACCCATTGGAGGGAGAGGGGAACCTGTAGGACCCAAACCTTTCGCAAGGTGTGAAAAATAAAACTGTGTACAAATGAGGAGGGCTTGCCCCATGCTCGTGTCATGTAACTCAAAAATGTGTGATATAGTAACTGAAGCTGTGTGTTGGTGTATATAACTACAACACCCTTGGGGGCGGTTTGATAAAGGCAAAGGACAATTCTGATGGTGAACAAACTTTGAAAAGAGGTGATGACACCTATAAGAAGTGTCAATGAGACGCAGGCATTGATAACCTATCAAATTTCAGAGGTCTTCGGCAAATATAAAAAACAACTGCAATATTCACAAAGTAAGACCCACCACTACATGATAAAGTGTTGAAGCTGAATGTCGTGGGGGTTAACGACAGCAGAGAGCAATGATGGTTCTTGTTGTGTCATCTGAGACTCTTCATTGTGAAGGTAATGAGAGTCAAGATATTGTTTCCTGTATGGAAATTGTGCTGATGTCGACAAAAAGGGAGGCGCGACTCCAAGAAGTGAAGGGCTTCAGGAAATCCACTAGGTAAGATCAGGAACTAATGAGGAACATGGACGAAGTTAAGAAGTTGTGAGACTCAAGACTTCCCTTGGTTGGGGATATATGTGAAGTATGAGTGGCAGCAACCATGAAACTGAATCTAGCGTTAGGGGGACGACTAGATGTATGTGGGATTGTGCCAGAGGCGTGACAAAGTGGACAAACTCAAATATCGGAGGTACATGGACTGGGGGATTCTCGAGTTTATGGACAATGTCAACACAAGTGGAAGGTAATGAATGCCCCAATCAAGGGAAACATGGGTTGCTTCTGCCGAAAAAAAGGAAGGTCGCCAAAGGTGATGACAAAAATGCTATGTAAAGGCTGGAAACAAAGACTTTTTACAATTACCAAATAAATAAAGAATCATTGGGGATGATCGTATAGATACAGAAATGGGTGCCCCAGTGCAATATGGCTTGTCCTGTGAGGGCGCAAGTTGCGTGGAAAAATAGGTGAAGGGTGGGATCCCCATAGGTGGGTTTCTGTATTAGGAAAAATGAATGGAGGACAATCTACATATGGGAAAATTGATGGTGGAGGAGATGAAGGGCTAATTGATACTACGGAGGTGTAGTCAAAATACGAATTGTGATGAGATTACTCGAGATTACATTATGGGGAAGTTAGCAAAATGAGGAGAAGGAGCATGCGGCTAATTCTCGGGAATGCAAAGACTATGAGGACTCCCAGAACTAAGGGGTGAAAGAAGCATGAGTTTCAAAGTGTCAAGGGTGAATATAAATGGGACAAGTCATGTGGGGAAGAGTTATATTGGGTGACAGTATTGAAATGCAGCGGAGGTGTGAGTATTGCAGAGCCAAATGAGGGGACCTTAGAGGCAAAGAGCGAAGGGTGTGATATTATACTTGAAAGGGTCATGTTGATTTGTGGTGACCAAGTACTTGCACACATGAAAACCAAATACCCAATGTAAACAATATCTGAAGATAAAGAACATAAAATGGTTATTTGATCATTTTGAACTTGAGCATGCATACCTAGGCGTGGTGTGAGAAAAATGTTCGTCGGGGGCCAGGGAAATATGGTGGCCCGAGGAGTGTGACTGTGTAGGTGGTGGGATCCTGGTCCCGTGGCTGAAGATGGATCAAAAAAATGGACGCTCGGAGCTCTCGGAAATGATCCTGGAAGTTTTGGCAAAGGGAATATATATAGTTGTAGGGCCCACATTGCCACCTCATTTGTACCTACAGCCAGAGTGATTGGATGAGAGTTTTGAGGAGATATTTGGAGATTCTAAGAGATTGAGCCAACCGATTCAGGATCTACGAGTGTCAGGTTAGTGGTCGGATCCTCCTGCATAGTAGTTAGGATTAATTTTTTGGGCAAGGGCTATACGGATGGTTGTACAGGGGGTTTTGTGAGGAGTTTGAATAATTGCCATTTGACGATGCCTATATTCAATAATCATGGGACGCTGATATGTGAAGTGATCAAATGATTCACATAGAGTGCAAGGACGTCACATACGTTCATTCACAAAGGTTGTGACATAGTGGCTGTCAGTGACCTATGTGTGAGATGATGCGGATGGAGGAGGTTCTTTCTAGAAGCTATGGCGGACTGTCGTTAGCATCTGTCAAAATTACGGTAACGTCGGGTAATGGTGGGTGTAATTTCTATACTCTGAATAGATGGCACATGCGAATTTGGTTCATAGAGCTTTGCTACCTATAGTAGGGGATGAAGTGGTAGTAGTACTAGCTGAACTAGACGAAGCAATCAGTGGTGTCATTTCCCGAGGTAGTTGAATTAAATTGTGTAGCTTGGGGAGGGATGTGCATTTATTAGTGGGGTGTTCGTCTTTCTCGCATAGTGTGCAAGGAGTTTGAACTCATGGAGGAAGTGGAGCGGTGGGCTCTTTATTCTTCCTTCTGCCCCCAGCTATAGTATCGGTGTTAGCGAGTGGGGTTGAGGGTGGTGTGGTTGGAGTAAGTATTGGGATCTGCATTAGGGTTCCTTCTGTTTGGGAAGGGAGGGATGGTTGAGGGACCATCTCAGGTGGATGTAGATACCATACTAGAATTTCCAGCACCATATTGGGAAGGGTAAGCGTTGCGGCTACCTGGAAAGATTGTACACCTGTTGGGGGGTAAAAGAAGGGGATTTGGGTAATGTCTTGGGTTACTATCTCCCAAACCGGAATGTGGCCCTCAGGGAGGGTATAATTAGGAACACAGGGATCTGGAGGTTTCTCAAGGGATTCTTGAGAAAGGATCTCTGTGACTAGTGGGACGTCAGATAGTAATGAAGCCTCTATGGGAGAAAGGGCATCTCCAGTTTATTTTCCATTGGATGAGATGACACATACTTGTGTTGAGGGATGTATGAGTGGAGGTGCTCCATGGTATGTCCCTAGCAAGGATGAGTCTTTGAAAATTCTGGGACCCATCTCAAAGAGTGGGTAGGTCTTGAGATTAGTGTGAACAAGAGGTAAGACGTTGTCGATATTGGAGGAAGGTTTGGGCTCGTAATGTGATACTTGGTCAATGGTGATGATTTTCCCGTTGTGGGGGAACATCATTTTGAGAAACACGGAAAAGGACATAGCCTTCATCACATACATGTAGCTACACCCAAACAAAATGTTGTAATCGAGCGAATCATCGATAACTTCAATGTCAGTGAGGATAGTTTTCCCCCGAGTTCAATGGGGACATTTTGAAAGGACCCTTTAGGAGAGGATGGTCATCCATCATAAGATATCAGAGTGATAGTTGATGGGATGAGCTTGGGGGAACCCAGTTTATGCCATACAATTTTGGACATGATGCAAGTGGATGCACCTTCATCAATGATGCAGTGGTGAACTGTGATGTTCCATATTTTAACTAGTATTTGGAAAGCAACCAGAGCGGGGAGACGGGGTTCCCCACTATCAATATCAAAGGTGATGAGGCGAGTATCAGAAGGGTCGACTACACCCAGGGTGGAAAGTAATGACTTCCGTTGGGTGGGGCAGGTTTGAAGGAATTCTAAAACTGGCATGGCAGCAGGAGATTGTGCCAAGTCATCGACCAGACTGTAATTGTGTGTCACCCTAGCGTGAGGGTTGTTAACATTCCATCATAATGGGATGCGAGGAATACGAAGGGGTGGTTCAGTATTAGGGTGAGGAACCATCAAAGGTGGGCCAATTGTGACTAGTGTTTCTTCCTAGGTAGTGGGAGCAGGGTCAGGGGGTGCGTTGTATTGACGACTGCACGTTTATAGCAGAACTCCTTCCTCACTAGTGAGGAGGTTAGTATGGTCTGTAGGAGTTCTTGGGTTTGCATATTGTCCCATCTGTAGTGGGGCCGGATGAATCTCATGTTGGGTGCTCATTACCCCTTGGTATGGTATGGGGTTTTGTAACACAGTTTGGGGGGGGGGTTGTTTCACATATTGTTGTGGAGCCTACTAGGGAGCAAGTAGTACTGGGGGACATGGTCCATTTCTGAATTATTTCATCCGTTTAAAGTCAGCAATTTGAGGGAAATGGTGAGTATAATGGCCATACTCACGGCAAAGGGCGCAAGGGAAATTTTTCCGAAGATTGTTGTTATTCTTCCCTTGGTGTTTGTTGTTATTTCCCCCTTGGGGGTTTTGGTTCCCATCATTCTAGTTTCCCTTGGCAAGTTGGTTTTGTTGGGGGTGGTTTTGGTTCCCTCCTGGTCCTGGATTATTATTGTTTCAGTTTTTTCCTTTCTTGTTGGCATTGTTCGACTGATGGGTTGGATTAGTCGTATTCAGCTGTTCAAAATTTTGATATTGTTGAACCAGAGAGGGTTAAACAAAATTATACCCAGCATGTGGTTGTCCTTGTGGGGAAACAATAGATGGGGGAGGACCAGGAAATGGGAAGTACGGATTATGTTGTGATAATGATCTGTAGGGTACATATGAAGGCGTGGTGCTTTCACTAGTACTTAGGGTGTAAGCATATGTAGAGGGGGTAGCAGAACTTGGTTGGGATGGTGGGCGTACAGGGGGTGCCTGGGGGGGTCCACTTATGGGTGGAGGGGGGGCAACAAGATATGGTTGTTGATAAGGGGGAGGAGTATAATAAGGGGGTCCTCCATATATCGGTGGATACTGAGGTGTTCCATACATAGGGTGTTGCTGGAGGTGTGTATTGTGGTGTGTGGTGGTACCAATCAATCCATCCATGGAGTGATACATCATAGGTTTGTCCTAGACGAATGGCACAGATCTCGAGGCGTCAGGTAGTACCATATATAAGTACCCTGACTAAGAATAAATGATCTCGAACTGTTGAGCCTTGCTGATGGCTTCTTCTTCAAACTGAGGGAAGGTGGTGGCCACATCCTTAGCAAGGAAGGAAACAAGGGTGTTATCACTGAAATTTCGTCAGCACGTGGTTACAAGAACTCAGCATCGTCAAAACAGTGATAAAGTCATTCATGGACTTGAATTAATCTCACAGCATTCAAAAAGGGCAAAAAACTATACAAAGTAGTGAAAAATTGAAGAGCACTTTACAGAAGTTGGGCGCGCACGCACATGCGTGGAACAGGAACGTAGCATGCACGCATACGCGCACGATGCGCAATTGTTGGTGCAAAAAGTCGTGCACCTGCTAAACGACGCATTTATTGAAGTGGTCAGCCTCCCAACCACTTATGGATCAGCTCCCAAGCCGATTTGACCCTCAAATCTGAGCTGAATCCGAATGGTAGGCTGGTCAAAGACCTAATAATGCCCTAAATGGCCTC